>RPOG01003129.1:0-71636 GCA_008086565.1 Thalassoma bifasciatum | reverse complement strand
CTCTGTGAATGAACACGAGTGCATTTATAAGTGTTGTGCTAACGCGATCTGCTTTGTTATGGCTTTTCTGTTTCTGCTGACGGTTGGTGACAGTTGGCGACAGGCGAGATGCTGACCGCGCTTAGACAAACCCACAGTTCACTCCCTGACCACACATTCAACCAAACACTCACTTCTCCTCATCCAGCTCACAAAAGAGACCTTTAAATCCTCATTTAACGTGAAGTGTCTTACCTTCAACTTGTTTATTTCACAGTAGCTCCCAACATACACGCTTTCCCTCCTCCTCCTCCGGCTCTGGACTCAGACTAAACAACTGGGTCGAGAGCAGCTGACGACACCACACGACGTCGTCACGTGCTGTGTGGGAATCACCGGTAGTTACACAAAAAACAGGCCCCTGCTGCCATCATGACGCAGACTTTTCCATGGCGTCGTCGGTGGTCTTCAGAGGAAAGCTGGAAATGACTACTTCCTCTAGTATTCTCGAGAATTTTCACTTACTGGAGCTCTGCTTAATGCCTGACTCAGGCTACTGCTCTGTGTTACACTTCTGAAATAAAGCCAACTTATGTAACATTAAACCTCTTATCCTTTGCATTTCAGAGGGAGAGTTTGGCCTTTACTGTTTATTCCTCATCTGCAATTCTGCAATTAGGCACCGTTTCTGCAGAAAACACTGGAGATTTGAATTAGGGGTGTCACATTGTTATATTTTTCTAAATATAAAGGAGTTCTGTATTTGAAATATTCTAGGGTGACAATATTCTAAAAACCCAAAGAGTGGACCCCCTCAAAAATGTCATTTTTTATCTCAGAATTTTTGCTTTAAATCCCAAAACTTGCCATTCAAACATATTGCTTTTTACCTCATTACTTTAACTTTTTATCACATTTTGACTTTCTTCCCATTATTTGACTTTTGATCTCTAAATGTGAACTTTTTATCTTGAAATGTAAACTTTTAATCTCAGAACTTTGTTTTTTTATCTTAATTTTCCTCTCAACTCAGAATTTTTATTTTTAACTCAAAATTGTGACATTTTTCTTTATAATTGAGGGGGATTTACCTTTTTTTTTTTTTAACTTTTTGCACCAGAATTTTGTGTTTTTATCTCCAAGTTTGACTTTTTATCTCAAAACTTTGAGCTTTTATCTTAAAATCATAACTTCATAATCGAATATTGTCTTTCTATCACAAAATTTTGACTTGGGCATTTTCAGTCTGAGAATCATGCCAGTAGCCCAGTGCAGCACTTTAATATAAATATCGTAGAACAAGATGAGAAAAACCCAAACATTTTCAGGGATTTTATGACATCCCCCCTCTTACATAAATTTACCACCAAAAAATGCAGACATGGCAAAAGAGGATGTTTGGTCACCCTATAGCACTTACTCTTGAACTTCATACTAAAACACTTGCCACATTTTGTTTGAGAAACACTCATATTTTTCCTCTCTGTTCACAGTCTGAACAACAACGGTTTATTGCTGTTTGAATCACATAAAAAGTAATAAGCAGTTGCAATCAATCAGTTCAAACAACTATTTGCATATTTTACAGTCATTTTGTACCACACCAGATTTCAGGTGATAAACCATCAAGCTGATGTACAGTAAGCCATCTTAACTATGAAATAAATTCTTTATATATTGCTGGAACAATTAGAGTATGTGGATTTTTTTTAGTATGCCATGAGCCAGTTGTATCATTAACAGAGTTCACAACAAGTGTAACAGTCTTTTTCCTGTTTGTTTTCCTGGTTCCTGTGTATCATCCTCCTGGGAGACAAACTCTGATGCATGTTCAAACAGACATGGCGCCCAGCCTCATGTAACCTCTGACATGACAGTTATCACTGGTTGTAAGGGCGACTTCGAAGCAGATTATCCAGATCGGTCTTGTTGATGGTTCCATAGGCCTGAGAATAGCTGCCCAGTTTGGCTTTGGGGTCACCTGCAGCTGCTACATTACAGTTATTCTGATATACTTTTTTGCTGAACCGTGGCAGAGGCCGAGTCTCTCGTGTCTGGGCGTTAGAGCGCTGGTTCTGCAGGGAAGGAAAACAAAATTAAGGAAAAAACACCAGGCCTTTCTTATATGTATGACAGTGACGTCACTAAACTCTAAAATATCCAAACTTCTATGCATTGTCGGTTTTTATCAATACCTAATCAAGCCTATTCATAACTTGCAGCTGCATCTTGACATGAAATAACACTTTAGAAGTGCTCAGATGCTGTGAACTAACCAGGCGAGCAGATGTGACTGACAGTCCAGAGGATAGGCACTGCTCCTCTTTGCGAACCAGCAGGTTGTTCTGGGTTTGGTTGAGGGTCCAGGAGAAGGAACGATTATGAGCCGTAGGGGCTGAGCGACCACGCTGGAGGATCTGGTCCATGGACTAGAAACAGAAATAGTGCATAATCAGGGACTTAGTAAGGAAAGGAGAGAATGGGACAAGCCCCAAAAAAAGGGCTTAGGAAAAAGGTTGAGAAAGGAGAAAACTCATCATTGAATTCAGAGGTTTCTTGCTTACAACATTAGCATTGGTGCCCTCTGTTGGTGAGGTTGTTCCATCGCCTTTACAGCTTGGTTCAGGTGCTCTACTATTGGCTGCAGGCTGGTGGTAGTAGTGTGGAGGACCAACTGGGTTACGAACAAAACCATCTGCAAGAAGAAAAGTTAATGTATTTTTGTACCTGATGAAAGGTGTATATGTCCATATCAAGTTAATATTTACTTCAAGTCAGTTGAGTTTTTGCTGGTGAAACTGATGTCATAACATTTCTTATGTTAAAAAATTATATGCTACAAACACAAAACACACAACAGCACCGATACCAAACCCTGGCTGTAATTCCACACATACTTGGTGCATGAGTGATGGGGTTATAAGTGAGTTTTCCCAAGCCTGGGCTGCCTAAAGGACTCGTCTTCTCCACAGTAGGCAGAATTGATGCATTTACAGCTCCAGGTTTGGTGATTCCTGTTGGTGTATGCAAGTAATTTGTCTGGTTGGTATTTTCATCTTTATCTTTGTTGCCATTTGCTGCTTCAGGACACTTCTCTGCTTTATCCTCCATGCTGGGTTTCTCCTCACTACTGACACAGCCTTCATGTTTTGACGGTATCAGCCTCAGCATCCCCTGATTGGTTCTTCTTTGCAGCATCATCTGAGGTGAAAGAGGAGAAACTGGATTTTATTGTGATTAAACTCAATTAATTAAAAGAAATCTCAGCATGTTGTTGTATAAGCCTATGCTGTATAAAATTGAATTAAATATTAATGAATTGTACTGTACCTCATAAAGTTTGTTGCGATACTGAACCACAGATAGCTGTACATCATCATCTACAGGCAGCACCACATCATAATTAAGTGCTGGCTCCTTAGCTGGATTATGAAACCTATTAGAACAGAAAACATAGATACACTGTAGTGGCAGATTCCTCCTGAACAGTTTTTTAAAAGCCACCTGAAGAAATGAGCGTAACTGATGTCCTGACAGGTGTTCACTTTCAATTATAAAAATAATTCCTGTTCTCAGAAGTTTCCACTTATACTCCCTTTAGTTTTCAGTTATGATTCAGATTAATTTTCAAATCAATTAATTACTTAAAAGCTAAACAAAAAGGGTTAAACTTAGTCTTTATTCCAAATCACATAAAAAAAAACATTTTGCGTTTACCTTGTTTCTACCTGAATGAAACAAAAGAACACCTTTGCTGGCTGACCAAAAAAAACTATAGCTGTCTTATATCAAGTACAGTACATAATACATTTTTCTTCATGCAATATTTTGTTTCCATTAATCAAAATTGAAAAAGGTGCAACAATGGAAAATTTCAGGCAATGCTCTTCGAGTCAGTCATGATTCTTGGCTCTAAATACCTGGCTACGTATGGGTGTTTGAGGGCTTCTTCAGCAGTCAGACGCTTGTCTGGGTTGAAAACCAGCAAACCTTTCAACAGGTCCAGAGCATCAGGAGGCACAGACGGCTGGAGAAGATCCTCCAAAGGCACCTGTGGTCTGGTGAAGGACAGGAGGGTGATAAGTGATCATAAAATTTGTGCTAGATTGTAACCTCTCAATTATGAAAACATCTGTAAGGAAAGGTTTTCAGAGTATAAAAAATTCATAAAAGAAGATGATCTTACTTCAGTAACATTCTCTGAATAACAGATGATCCATATTCAGACTTGATTGCAAGAATATCTGAAAAGCAAATAAAAATGGATTAAATCATGGCAACAAAGATGTCCATAACTAAATGTGTTCTGTTTTAAAGACTTAATTCAATCACCTTCAGGACTGGGGTGTGGTATGGCACTCATGATCTTCTCGATTTGGTTGATGGTGGATGTCCCAGGAAACAGGGCTTTCCCTAGAAGCATCTCACCCAGTATACAGCCGAGGCTCCACATGTCCACACCTTTGGTATACCTTTGGACAAAAAAGAAACTCTTTGAACATTCAAAATTATTGCTTATGTTTATTCCCTGATTACAACTCCCCAACAATGCATGAATACTGAGAACAGATACTTGACAGAGTGGATACCTTGCAGAGCCCAGCAAGATCTCAGGAGCTCGATACCACCGCGTCGCCACATATTCTGTTAGAGCTGGGTTCCCGCTGTCCTCCTGGATCTGGTTGAGCGATCGAGCCAAGCCAAAATCACACAGCTTGACTACACAGTCAGTGTCGAGGAGCACGTTGGATGGCTGTGGGAAACAGAGAGGAGAAGGAAAACGAAAGCAAGGTTTTCTCTTTCCTGCAGAACACCGGTTTGAAAACAGAAGGAAAGGTGTCCATCTCTGACTGGCTCAAAAGCCAAGGAAAAACACCGCAGGCCATATCACAGTGCTCATTCTAACAGTCCAATTAACCATCTGTACAACCTAGGATGTATAAAATAAATTAAAGATATAAATGTAATGAAAAAATATCCTCAAGACACTCACTTACAATAATGTCTTGAAATAATTTTCAAAGCACAGAGAAAACAAGGATTTCTTTCCTATTGGAGTACCTTCTGGTCTCGGTGTATGACATTTCCTGAGTGCAGGTATTTGATGGCTTTGAAGAGCTGATACATCACATAACGTTTGTGGATGTCCTTCAGTAGGCTGCCTTTCTTTATGACTGCATGAAGGTCAGTATCTGGTACAATAGAGACAGCAGAAAAATTATTTTAAAACAACTGTGACAGTAAAATCCCTCTCGTTTATACTCCATGCTATCATTACGGAAGACTTTGCCTCTTAGTGGAAAAAACATTATGCTGCTTTCTAATCATAAGACATGATTATCTCAACCAAGCAGTGTTTCAAATATGACTTGCTACAGAAAGATAGTGAGGTCTGTGCAAGGATGCTGCTGGACAGTTGTGGATTTGACTGCTGATGGGAGGCCAGTCTGAAGACTCAGCACTAAGACAAAAGGGGGAGGGAGCCCAACACACAGACACATAAAAATATATACAGATATACTGATGCATCTCCACAAGTTAAAGTAGTGCAAAGGAGTTCTATAATTTTTCTATTTTACTGGATTTCTGATTCTCATGAGCTATAAGCCATTAGAATCCAAAAATGCTTGGATATTTGACTTTACACGTAGAGAAATATAGAAAACATGAAAGTGCTTTTTTATCTTCTCTCCAGGTATATGCCTCAGAACATATTTTTGTAAGCTCTATGTTTGTGAGCATGTATGAACCTTCAGAACTCACCCATATATTCAAAGATAAGGTAAATGTCTTTATCATTTTGCGCCCTGATGACATCCAGAAGTTTAACAATGTTGGGGTGATCTCCAAACTCCTGAATGACATAAAAAGAGAGATTTAGCTTCATAAATCACTTATACACAAACACAGAGCGCCCCTGTGGTTACTGTTTAGCCTGTATTAACAAGCAGGAGTTGTGTAAACAAGAGGGAAAGTTTCAACACAGGTTACATAACAGTCCCTTTAAACAGTGGCAGGTTCAGGAGCTTCAGCGAGAGATAAAAGCAGCTGATTGGGGGGCAGTGGCACAAGTGAAGGACACATAAATGTGGGTCAGTATAAGGAATGAAACGGGAGTGTGTTTGGCTTTGGGGGAATCTGGGGATCAGCCATGTAATAACTACAGAAATGTACCTGACAGTTTGTTTAAAATTTGTGTATGTATTGCAGGTATTTAAGTATTCTTGCTCTGTGTGTTGTATTTCTTCAGCATATAGTGATCATTTTATTACATTGCAGAATAATTTATTTGTATTTAGCGTTTTACCTGAAGGAACATGATTTCTCTGAATGTCCGCTGCAAAAGGAGAGAAAACACTAGTTATCTACAAGCAACAAGCATTCACAATTCGGACTCCATTTTCTTCTTACCTGAAACTGGTAAAAGAGTCTATTTTAGTCAGGAGGAAGAAAAGCATTTTATATGTCAATATTTTGCTGACCCAACCAGATTTCCAACCTACACAGATTAGTAATTCATTTTCAGTTGTTCTGTTTTGGTTTACAGGTCATGAGTTGACTTTGTTTAATTTTCAAAGAATCTAATGCAAAAAAAGGTTAAGTTTAAAATGGGCACCTCTGTAGTGGCTCTTTTTGGGTCACAGTAAAAAATAATTTGTGTCTTTGAAACCCCTTATTTCAGCCTCTAACCAAACATTTAATTTCAGCTACTCTCTTTTTTTTCAAGCACTCTTGTAGCCTCCTCCACTGTTACCATACCAGCTTAATATTTGCTTTTGAAACATGAAAAAGTAGATTTTAATTATGAGTGAAAACAATCAAAGCATTCCCTTACCTGAGCATCTGTCCTGTTCCTGAAGGCGTCAAAGATTTTCTTCACTGCTACAATCTCCCCAGTCTGTTGGTTGACTGCTTTCCAAACAATGCCATAAGCCTGAGACAGACACAAAGCACGGTTAACAAAATATCTGGCATTGCCAACATGAGCCAAATTATGGGCCCAGGATGATTATCGCTCTTTCCCACATTGAATGAACTGAAATTTCATCCCAGTGTCCTTTCCTTTTCTCTTTTTTTCAACTTAGCTTTGCATTTTACCTTTCCAGATCAGAACAGGAATGGACTGATACCGATAGGGTATCAATTCCGATACCATGCTAAAGTACTTGTGCTCACAAAAGTACACCAAATACTATATCACTGAATACCACTATAAGCAAGTTTGCTCGTCACTGGCGCCCAGGTAGAGGACTGTTGACAGTTAAAATGTCTGCAACATGTGCAGGTGCATCATGGTCTTTGTTTCATTTGTAAAAATAAGGGAATGAGGAAATGATATTTTCAAAGTCACATGAGAACTGCAGTAATAAGTATTCAGGTTGGTACTCAGTGCCAGTGAGTACTCAGATGTAAGTACTTTTACTTTCACTTGGTTTGGTGAAAAGAGGTGTTGGTGTATCTCTGGATCAGAATCTGTCTTTTGAATTACATATAGTTATTTCTTTCCATGTTTTCTGAAATATACTTCTGAGATATTCAGTACCTAATCAACCAGGAATGAACGTGGATATTTGTATATGTTATTGCTCAATGAAATGATGAACGTTCTTGGCCAAAAAAATTCTGGGTTTCAAAATCAGTTTGTGATGATAAAACTCCTGTAGCGTTACTGTTTTTATTGTTTGCGCATATATTTTTTTGTGATTTTGGCTTTCAAAAGCGACATCAACTGTGTACCTCAATGCGTAACTACAGACGAGACTAAAATAAGGCCTGATGACTCAGGTGCTCATGGCCAATCAGAGCAAACGTAGAGTAGACTGTTTTTGTAGAGACACACTGAGCAGTATTATCACTGGAAGCAACAGATCTGATTTACACAACACAGACTCTAGCGGTGTTTTCTCTGGTAAGATACATAAATAAAGTTTGACAAAAGTGAACTGACACTAAGAACAGCGTATTTAATGCAGCCTACGTGCTCTTCCTGTCCCCTGAGGCATCTCCACTCAGGACCACAGCAGTCATATCATGTAAACAGGTTCAACAGCTGTGTAACCTGAGTCCTTGCCTGTCTCAGGTATGTCTAGTTTGCCAGAGAGATGTGTCGATGTGGCAGTCACCACCTGGCCAGCTCAAGCTGAAGCTGAGCTGCAATTTGTGAGTCTCAGTGGACTGTTCATGGAAAGAGAGCAGGCAGCTTTTAGTCATGTAGAAACCAGTGGAAAGAAAAACAATGAGGTTTGGACCCTAGAGGAAACAAGTGTCCTCCCACATCAGCTGATCAGCAAACAGGTCTTGCCAAAGTAAATAAACCTCTTGCTAACACACTTGTTTCCTCTGAGGACCTTAAGTCTGTGTTATTTTAGGAATTTCTCTTAAGGCTGAGGTTCAGAGTATTTAAGCGTGGTAAAAGGCTGCAGATATCACTCAGAATGTTTGTAGAAACAATAAAGTTTGTGAATGGGAGTCATATAAGGAGTAAAGTTAGGAAATACAGAGTAACTAACTTCTGCTTCAAGAGACATTCAGACACTTACCCCTTTTCCCAGACGCCTTTTGATTTCATACTTCAGAGAAATGTGGTCCTCCACCTCTGACACGTTTGCAGATTCATACTTTTTGCTCATTTTTAAACAGTTTTGGTTGTGCACCTCATGCAGAAAGAGTCATCATATTCCTCTTTAAGTCTGAAAGAGATCGGTAGTCTGGCATACCCTAAAAACAAGCGCTGATAGGGTAAGATAAGAGGTGCAGCGGAGCGAAGCTGATAACCCACATGCGACCCTTTATCCCCGTCTGCAGTCAGGCGTCGCGTCGCAACCTGTTCGGTAAATAACGGTCGACTTATAAATTTCCAACTTGGTGGATAAAACCACACTCTCTGTCCAACCTGAGTTTTTTACGGATCCAAGAGGTACAAGTCTTTCCTTCCTGCGGCACTTTGTTGGGATACTTCCTCCGACTGTACTGCAAACACCAACAACCAAAGGCTTGTGTCATTGACTGTCGTCTTGGCAACGAGTACTTCGCTCCCTGCTTCTTAAAGGGGCCGCAGCATAATAATAAAAAAAAAGAAAACTGAAACAGGGGCCCCAAAACTTTTCTTAGAGAACCACATAACTTTGCCTTTCTTTGACGATGGGCCAAGGTCCGTCTCTAACGGAAAATAACATGTGGTGTAGTGACTACCAGCGTTATTGTAGAGTTGGGTTTTAACCCTGGAGATTTTATTATGATTATATATTTGCTCTGCCTATTGATTCAAGATTAGTGTCAGGATATTTGTCCCTTATCCCTAATGCTGGATAATTTATTAATGTATTGTGCACTTTAGCCCACTTAGATGTTAGCATTACCTCACAGGGAGAGATTTAGTCTATTCAAGAGCATTAAGGGTCCCATAATAACATTTTTTCATACTAATTTTGCAATTAAACTCTGAAAGTGGGCTTTTCCTTTCCATTGGAAAAACAATCATTTCTCCTAGTTAAGTAACTTCTATTCTGAGCCATTTTTTTGTCCCCTACAGCTGACTAATCAATTAGTAATCTTGAAAGAAGTCAACAGCTAATGTGCATTTTATTCTGAAAGTCAGACTTTTACAGACCTATGACTGAAAACAATCATAATTATTATAAAAAACTAACTAAAGTTTTTATTTTAAAAATGCAATTTTGGAATCATTCTTAGGGCCAGACCAAATGTGAGGAGGGACCATATCCAGCCTGCGGGCCATAGTTTGGGAACCCCTGGACTAAAAGGGGTGCTGAGGTGGAGAAAATAGGGGACAGGTGCTCCTATAAAGGAAACACTTATCTTTTCAACTTTTTTTTTCATGCACACAAACTACATCCATCACTTCTAAAGGCTGTCTAAAAAGTGACATCAGACAATGCATAGAAAAATTAATCACTGCTATCTAAACATAAACATAGACACAAAGTTAGAGGTAGATTTTTTCATCTTTATTTCTAAAGGGTTTTACATGCTCTTATTTAAAAATCAACTATTATTTACAATGATAAGCCTTAAAACATATGTTCTCCCTTCTGATGTTCGAGGTTTGAAAACATATTTTGCAGGCAAAAATATGATGGGGGGTGTTCCCAGCTTGTTTCTGCCACACAATGCGGCCAAACCCTCACTTCTAAAGGAAACATGAATCAAGCAAGTTAACAAAAGACTGCTTAGAAGATGCACATAAATAATTCCTTCCATCAAGTTTTCCGTTAGTATTTTAGAGTGCAGGCTAATCAATTTAGGCAAAACTAGAATTTAGCCCCCTAACAACCCGTGTTTCTTAAATCTTTTAACAAAAACTACAGTATGACGAGCAAATATGATGGAGGAACAACAAAAAAATGTGTGCGGTACAAAAACTGCTAATGTGACTCTAAATTGCAGTTAGTGGATTGGAAAAAAGAAAGAAAAATAAAATTGTATTTTTAAACTTTCAAGAAAACAAAGGCATTTGATGTCACTTTTCTCTTATTTAGATTTTGCCCAATCATCAAGTTTTATGAGTCTCTTTTGTTGCTCTGCAAAACTTAAGTATAAAATTAGATCTTTTGATATTTCAGTACAAAGTCAAGAGAAAACATTGTTAAGTCCAGGGAAGATTAACCAACAATATTACAAGACATATCACGCAGATTTGGTTACAAAAGAGATCAAATGAGAATCTCACAGCACAGGAGGAGCCTGGTGAACAAGGCTGTACAGAACATGGTGTACCAGACGCAGGAGTAATACAAAGGTGAAGTTTGGATAGTTTATAACATAAATAGAGGAGTCAGGAAACAAAGTAAGGAAGAATTTTAGGAATATGAGGCAGAAGAACTTTCTCCAGATAACCATAAGGAGAAATTAGAGTGTTTCTTTTTTAAATTAAGAGATATTAAGAGTCAGAATGTCAGACAGATGGCATCAATGACTGATCCGTGCTTTAAGAGGAGTGTAGGAAGCGGTTGAAGGCGTTGTAGGCTGACTCCAGATCAAACAGCATCTGACGAACCTGATTATCATCCAACTCATCTGAGGCAGACATGCTGCTGAGGGTAGTCAACCTGATGAGAAATAACAAACAGGTATGTATATCAGAGCTTTCAGAGCACCAATATGGCAGCCACAAAATTAGCATGACTGAGGTGAACTGTACACAGATTTTGTTCAAGTCAAAACTGAATGAATCTGAAGTTGGCAATGCATCCTTTCTGTGATGCTTCAACAGAAGTTATCTGAAGTATCTACAAATACACATTTTTCAATGAATTACAATGTTACTAACCAAAGGCTAACTTTGTCTTTTGCCTCTGAATCTGGTGGCATGTTGCTCATTCTGTTCATGGTTTCCATCAGTTCCCTCAGGTCTGGCTGGATCTAGACGGAGGTTAAAAAAAAGCAAAACAACAACTTAAGATCTGTTAAAATTTTCATACCTGTAAATAAAATCATATATGAATATTAGTTTTACAGTCTTTGTATTTACCTCATCCATGGCTCTGATCTCCAGTCTCAGCTTGTCCATCACAGTGATGAAGAGCTGAAAACAAGAAATGGTGGAAGAAAATAAGATTTTGATGCCATCACAACGACAAACAGAGTACACACTGTCTACTGTGAAGTCATACATCGACTGTTTTTATAAGTGGCTCATTTTATGAGATGAGATAGATGTTGGCAGTGGAACCAACTGGCAACACTCACTCATTCTCTTTAGTGACTAAGCAGAAGATGAGCCAGATTAAGTGAAACCACTTCAGCCTCTTAGACCTGAACTCATCCCACTAATTCATCAAAAAAAACATCAACAGATTTCACTTCTGCAGATTTCCTATATAAGACTACAGTTAAATACAACAGAGAACATGGACGACGTACAGAAACTATATCTGCAATGCAGCGATTCAGGTTTCCCTTGTCATCCTTGATGGTAATTGGCCGATCCTCCTTGATCCTTTCCATGGCTAGTGGGCAATCAAGCTAGAACAACAAAACAAACAAGACTTCTTCATTAACTATGGTACAACACTGATTGAAGACATTTTCCAAAGCTGATGGCCAAGAGTAATCAACAAGAAGCCCATAATCATCTGGCACTTCTCAGCCAAAGTAAAATCTGTTCTGATTTGTGATTATCATTATTTGTGAGTTCAAAGACAAGAGGTAGATTATATTGTACCAGTCTTTTGGTTTTATTATTAAAAAATACAAAACAAAAACAGTGTAATATTGCAAATGATAAAAAAAAATGTATAAACTATTTGTGACATTTTTCACCCGACATAATTAAAATAGTTGATAATGCCAGTTCTAAAGCTCTTAAGCTCTGAAACAGGCACTCACTCTGTATTTCCTGCAGAAGTCATCAATGGAGCCAACATCAGAGCCCTGCACCTGTTTAAATGCAGCCTTATACTGAACCAACAGTCTGGAACAGGAAGCAGTATATCTGAAAAATACAAGATCTGGTGGTAAATATCAGAAGATAGACAAAGTCATGTGTGGTATTCTTTCAGTCTTAAAAAGTAGAGGATAGAAACTCTGTAATGACTCACTCATTAGGTGTGACACAGTCTTTGATGTAAGCCTTTTCAAGTGCCTGAAGGGTCTTTACAACAGCAAACAACTCTGCCATGTTGTCATACCTTTAAACAACAGGAGAAAATAGGTGTTGGATCTGGGTGAGCTCAAGGGTTCCTGTGCACTCAGTGAAGACAAGTAATTCATCATATGCATTACACTTACTTTTCTCTTTCTCTGGCGTTTTTGTATAGTTTCACCTCCTGAAAAAAATCGCACAGATAATAAGTAATTAGTCCGAGCTAGGAACTCATTTCTGATCTTACACTTAAAAAGCAGTTATTAACTTTACTTAGGATTGCTTACAGGTGTAGCATTACAAATGCATACATGCATGTGTTTAAGTTAATTTGTGTGAAAGGGAAATATCCTTTTTGCAAAAGCTGTAACAGGAAATAGTGGCTTCCTTTACCTCATATAACTCAGGTTTGTTGGCCGGAGCTGTAGGCAATAAAAACATGTACAATGTTTTGAATGACATGAGCAGTGATACAATGAAAAGGGTCTTGAATTAATACTTATATGAATTTCATACCTCCTCCCACACCTCCTGTGACTGGTATCCCATGAAACATGATGTAAGCTTGATCTGAAAAAAATTCATTTGAAAAGTTCTAAAATTAGTAAAAATAAGTTTAAAATTAGCTTACTTGAATTTCCCTTGGGATGATGTAACCATCAATCTTTATCTGTCTGTCTGTTTGTCTTTCAATGAAAAAAAAACAAAACAACAACAAACATTTGACAAGTCTAACTGAATTGAATTGCTTAACTGATAGGTTCCAGACATCCAGACCACTTTTTATTTTTTTTTCAACCCAAACCCTTAAATACTAGTTTATCAAGCTCAATGTTTTCCCCCATCTCCATTAAAATTATACCAGCAGTTTTGCCCAGTTTGACTTTCATCAATAGGGGAAAGAAATGGTACAGGCTTTCCTCACAAGTGTGAAAAACAGAAATAAAATAGAAAGCCTTGGTTATCATTACAGGACTTGCACGCCGAATTAAAGAATGGAATATTTAATAAATTTGCCTGTTTTGTTCTTCTTTCTCTGATTCTTCAGTTTAATGAGGGCTAACGCACGCGATGTAAAGGGAGCGTTTGGTTACCAAGGTTTAATTAGAGCTAGTTATTGCGTGATTTTCGCAATAAGTTGTCTGAATTTCTGTCATATCCATTTTTCTGCCTGTTCCAAATAACAAATCTCTCATAAATGTTTGGACATTTACATCAAATTAGATGATTCGCCGTTTAGCCAAGTACAGGTTTGGTCCAGCCAGACAATATAAATCTTAGATTGCTTTGACACTTATGACACGTGGTTTCGCTGAAGATTAAGATCATATCAAAGAACCGGGTGATTAATTTAGGACAAGTGTCAAACTGAGGACGGGTCTCAGCTTCAAATACCTGTTTTGTCGAACCAAAAAGTTAGCTGCCCATGCTAACTCGTTAGCACTTCCTTATTGAATTATCATCTCCAGGCGAAACAGCAGCTGTTTATTCTCCGATAATGTAAAACTTATTGCTGTTATTGTAGTAATGAACTGAATGTCTGAGAATTTTTAAAGCTGGTTGAACTGGAGCGTTTTGTTAGCGACATTAAAGAAACATTTTACTCACCGCTTCAGCAAACTGATGTGACGTCAATGTAAACACACCCTCCCACAAGGACCCGCGGACGTCAAAATATTAGGTGTCCAGTCCGCCTTACTTAAATAACATTTTTAATGAAAATTTATACTAACGTGTACATAACATGTGTTGTGTTCTTATTCGTATTGTCTATTATATCGTACAAGCTGTTTCTGTAAAGCAGATATCTTTCAGACAGTCCATTTTAATCATTTTTAGGCAGTCAAACGTCAGTGGCAGCCAACCGTCGAGGCGCGCGACTCAAAGCAGTAACGAGGACAAATTTCCCAAAAGACGCTCGTGAACAGACGTTAATGAGTGTAAGTTATCGCAAACCTAACATTAAAATATTACTCTGATATCTTATGTGGGCAGTTTAGATGTGAAATCTAAATATACTTCAACAAAAAACGTAGTTAATTCACTGTCTCATTGTAATTTTCTGCAGATCCACTTCCATAATGAAAACCTCCAAACCAGCCACAAAAACCAGTGTCCAGGAGGAGTGCGGTGTTTGGCTGGACACTGTGCAACTAAAAGGAAAAGCCAAACAGGTTATTGTAGAGACTGGCTTCAATTTTATTATAGTAGTTTCTCAAGGGTGCACAGTAATGATAATTACTAAAGTGATTAAATAATAAACTGATTTTGCATGTTACATGTCTTACCTTTCAGAAACGAAACGCCCGTCCCATTTCTAAACTGCTGAATCCCTTTGGAGGTGGAGGATACAATCTGGCTGTGGCACTGAACTTCACTCAAACTAAAGTGGAAATGCCCAAGACCAAACAGAGCTCTATATCAAACTTCTTCACAGCCCAGCGCAGAGGTAAGTTTTAAAAGCTTTTCAAAACCTGATTAATATTATTATTATTATCATCAGTTTTGAGAAACTGATGGTTGACTTGCTTGACACTTTGAGTATTTTATTTCAACATTAGACTGACTGTTTATTGTGTTGTTTACATTTTTCAAAAGTCCTTAACAAGATGTCTACATCTGAAGACCCCTCACCCATACCTGATGTGACCGTGACAGCAGGAAAAAGACGAAGACGTGAAACACACCATAACTCTGAGCCTGACATGGACCATGACTTGAAATGTGAAACTGTGAGTGAGCCTGAGGCAAAAGTGTTCCAGGAGCAGGAAGCGAGCTTCACACCTTCTCCACGCATGCACTGGGATTTTAAAGAGCTGGCTGAGGAGATACATCCACCACAGAGCAAAAAGAGGCTTCTTTCACTAACCTTATTGCCAGAGGACAGTCAATATCCTCCTCAGACGTGGAGTCAGGACCCGTTACTCACATTAAGCCAATATACTGAAGATGAACCAGCCCTTACTAACCAGGAAAACAATGTGGAAAAGAACTTCACTGACTCCGAACCAAGTTTTCTTGACAGTCTGCACTGTGAGGAGTCTTTTAAAGCTCAGATGGAAGGTAGAACCTCAACTCAAAAATATTTTGAACACTTTGATTCCTCTCAGAATGATGAGGAGAAAGAAAACTGCAGGTTTTCACCTTCAAAATCCCCTGGCAAACACTCAGCTCCATCACATACTCGATCACTTTCAAATCATAAATGGACAGAGCCAAAAACTGCCTCCACTCTGACAAACAATCCGTCATGCCTGGTGAAAAAGGTGAACGAACAAGAGAGCCCGGACTCCCAATTTAAGTGGACCAAACCGAGAATGTCACCTCTGAAAAATCGAGCAGTACAGCAGTCTCATGGAGTCGTTAATGAGGACGAAATGGCCATGTTGTTCACCCAGGACTCTGAGGGTTTCAGGGTGATAGCTCATAGAAGACTGCAACCCAGGAGTCCTCTTAAAGACCAGAGTAACAGCTTTTGCACTGTGAGGAGTAGAGCTTTTAAATCTATGGAGGTGGAGGAGGAGGAGGATGAGATGCTCTTTACACAAGACTCTCAGGGAAATATGGTGATCAAACACTGATGCAACTTCCAAAACTCATGAGTAGTGTATGTGTTTATGTGTTTTGTACAGTCTGAATGTAAGCAATAAAAATTTACTTTTAAACAATTTTAATTTTTTTATTGTTGTTGTTTCTCATGAGGCAAGACCAGCTGTTTCTTAAAAAATCATCACTTCATCCTTAAAGTTTAAGTTCTATTTTCTTCTTATTTTGGTTTGTGATCATTCAAGGTAGACATGTCCCTTACAATCACATTAAAGAGAAAGAAGCCAGAATGTTTTGATTTTATTTGAAAAATGATACACAATTACATCAAATCATGGTAAATGTAAATGAAAAGTTTAGAAACGTATTGCAGTGTACAGTCTTTATTCTGCTACCATGTGCTACATCATAGTAAAAGTAGGGGTGCTACAGAAACAATGTGAAGTGCCTGAAGTTGAAAACTATAATTACTGTCAGTGCACTGTGTGCTGGTTGAGATAATAATAAAGTTAATAACATTCAGAGAGAATAGCATTCGTCCAGTCTTTATTTTAATTCTTTTACTCATGTTGATTTCATGTTTCCTGTTGAGTACCTGACATTTAGATATCCATTAAGTCTAATGGGAACGCTACATAATAATCTTCAGTTCTCACTAAGCTCTTTACGCTAAGTGCAACTATGCTACAGTGACTACCATGCACTACTTACATTTAAGGATGTACTCAAAATACACTTAAATTTATAGAAAACATACCAAATAGTCCTTTAATTCATCAGTGGTTATTCTCAGCTTGACCTATAATTGTCATATGTGCGTGTTTTGTTATCTTTGTATGTATATAGGTGCGACTGCAGTGGTAAAAATTGCGCTTTAGTGACGCAAAACAGTAAATGTAAAAAATAATGTAGTACAAGAGTTGGAACAGTTACCTCAGGAAACTATATCAAGAAGTTCATATTATGAATCTTTTGTAGTATTGCTTATTGAATAGCCAGTACATTTTTGCATACAAATGCTCTTGTTGTCATGGCACAGAAGTAAAAGAAAACTTTCAAAGCGCCTGAATTTAGAATTAGAGCATCAGTGAGCCAGCTTATAGTAAATCAGTTGTATGCCTGGAAACAAATTCCCTTTGTATACCTAAAAAACCAAATGAAACCTGGGGGATTGTTTGTTTGTTTTAATGATGCTGATGGATTAATCAGCCTGCAATCTCAGTTGGTTCTGTCATCAGTTTGGAGCCGTCCCAAACAGTCTTGAACTGTTCTGGTACTGGAAACTCCCTCTGTGGAAAAAAACCCAAGAGAATAGCGTAAAATAAACAGTGAACATGAAGTTTTAATGAAAATATAACAGGCTTATTGCTCATCTTAGAAACTCACGTAATCCCCGTCGTCTTGTGGTATCATTATGTTCATCTCCGAGCTCTTTGCACTGACGATGTCACAGTTGAGGGAGTCTTTGCTCAGGTACACCTGGCAGCCTTCTGTCTTGTTTATGGACATCGTTGGAACGCCTCCCAAAACCTGCAGAGAGATTATTAACAATTACTAACAGGTATTTCAAAAAACATCTAAATTCAGAGATTCAAACAATGATAAAAAATGTGATGGATAGGATCAACAGAAATATTGCTTGTTCCTTATCTGAAACTTTTGCTCACCTGTAGCTGAATTGCCTTAGAGTTGATGATTTCAACAATCCCAACAACGTTCTCAAAAACCAAACCCAGCTTCTTACAGTTGTCTGAACATAGAGAGGGTAAAGTCATTATCATGAAACAATACATTTGAAGGATCCAGTTTTCAGTCTCTCTTCACGAAACTCACCGATGATGATGGAGTTGATTTTGCCTTTGACCTGCACAGTGGAGTTGTTGCAGTTGAAGATGTACACCACCTGTTTCAGCTCCGTCTCCTCAATGACCAAATCGTGTTTCTGCTCAAAGTGCTCCTGCAAAAGTGAAACAAATTCAACAAAAAGTTATCACAGAATAATTTACTTGTGTTAGAAAAATAATCTTCATGGGTAAAATAAACTCCTTAACATACCACTCTCCACTTCTTTCCCTCCAGCTCCAGCACAGGATTTTTTTTCTGGACAGCTGCTCGAGGCGCCTTCGAAGCCCCTGAAGACTTTTTCTTATTTGGTTTTGCTTGTGATCGCAGGTTGGGGTTCTTATGGGTCTTTTCAGCATCTGTTACACGTTTGAGACCTACCAATGAGAAAAAAAGGAAAAATATTAAAAGGTTATGCAGTCTTTGATCTAAGTCAGTGATTCCTCGCCTGTGGTCCACAGGTATTGAAAGTTGGCCATCGAATCATTTCAAAAATAGTGTGACTTTTTTGGGTGTGTGCTTTTTGGGACGTGGTGGTAGTAATGGCCAGGGGTAATTATATAGAGATAAAAATATACAGAATATCTTAAATGTTAAATCCCAATAATGTTAATATCAAGATATCAAAAAATGTTCAAATATTAATATATTAAAAAAGTGCCTCCATATTACCTCCAGGGGTGGAGGTGGGCTTAAAAGTGGGCCCTGAGATGGAAAAGGTTGGGAATCACTGGTCTAAGCACATAAAACACCTTTTAACTTGATCAGATATTAAATGTGTAATTTTTTGGATTGGACACATTCCTTGTTAAATCTAGAATTAAAGAACTAACATGAGCCAACACATTTTAATGTATACAAGACCTCTGTGTCTTCACTTGTGTTTCTTGGGTTTTTGTGTGATCTGCCGTATTGATATTGTTGTCTTACTCTTTTATCTCCTGAATTTATCCCACCTTTTGTAATATCTGTGCCCTGATTGAGCTGAGCAAACAACGCAGAGTGCTGGGCCCCAGCTCGGCCACCATGAGGATGGGGATCATCGTCAGTGAAGACAGGAGGAGGGCCTGGTGGAGGAGGAGGAGGGGGAGGCGGAGGGCAGGGAGCGCCAGGGACAGCAGGTGGGTCAAAGAGAGAAGGAGGAGCAATGGGGCCCTGGGGTGAGGAGAAAGAAACAGCTGTTGGAAGGTCACATTTCACTTGGAAGAAAACACAGGAGCAACAGGTGTTTAAAGGACGACAGCTGCTGTGACCAACATCTCCAGGAGGGGGGAGTATCACACAAGAAACATACACACGCATCTTTTCATGACCAATGATTGACAGAGCGGGAGGTGTCAGTCATTCAAAGAACATGAGGTGAGTGCTCTGATCATTTCTACGTTGAAACACCCACGTTTGTTGTCTCAGGACCTTGCACAGCTTACACACACACACACACACACACACACACACTCACACACATCTATCTGATGAGCTTGATTTATGCTCTTCTGAGATCAGCCAAGACCACTTGACCTTTGACACAAAGGCACATGTGTTAAACATATCATAGCTGAACAATACTGACTTATTACACTAACCAGCTCAGCACATACCAGCAGATTAGGGCCAGGGTGTGTGTGTGTGTGTGTGTGTGTGTGTGTGTGCACGGCTGTAAAACTGTCTGACTGCTTCTTTGTTCATGCCTGCTTGTGTGTTTGCCCATGTTTGTGCGTAACATGCTTATTAATCCTGACTCAGGTGTTATGAAGTAAATATACTTTTAAATCTTACTCATGAGACGATCCTCTTATCACCTTTTTGAAATTTTTGAATTATTATCCTATTATAACCTTCAAAATAACATGTTTTAACTTGTGGCAATAAGGACTGAGTTAAATGAGTTGAATACTCATATTTGGTGTGACCATATTCTGAACACCTGGAAATAAAACATCTACCAGTCCTCTTGAAAATGCAGCGAAAATACATAAAGAGTTTCAAAAACATCAAAGCAGCTTAAAAACAATCTAATTAGAAACATTCATTTTCTGTTTGATGTGAAATTATTTTATACCGTAAAATGTCACAACATGCTCAGTAGGAAAAAGAGAGGTAGCCCACTGCTCAAAAGTACATTTTTCCTGTGAAGAAATAAAGATGATGCCTCAAAATCTAAGTTAAAGAAAAAGACAAATGAAGGTGTGTTTCAGTGTTTTTTTTTCTTTTGTTAAAAAATCAGAATAGAGAGGTAATCGATTCTTGTTTTATTTTGACTCATGCAAAAATACAAATAATGGCTCATAATTCTACTATTCTTTCTTGTTTCCTTCAGTCTTTTTTTTCCTGACAGCACAGCTAATCAGAGAATTTTTTTTGCATGTTTTTTACACAAAAGAGTATGTTTGGTCACCCCATTCATATTCACATTCATTATAATGGATTCGTCACTACATCACGATTTAATCAGTTTTTTTCTGAAACAAAAGAAGATGCCCCCATCCACAGTCACTAACTCTAAACACTGTATTTAGTTTTTTTTCTCACACACAACATATTTACTATACATGGCTCCTCAAAGTAGCATTAAGCTCATGTTCTACAAGGAATTTTTTCAGGTGCCTAATCTGAAGCATGAAACTAATTTGTTCGGTATTGTGCGTTAGTGTGTATTCCTTTGTGTGTAAAAAGCCCCCTCCATATGTCACTCTTTGCATGTTTGGGTATAACTTTAAGCGTGTCACTAAATCCTGATCTGAGCAGCAGATGACGGCTGTGTTTCGGCTGTGGACCAGCCCTGTGGTTTAGGTTACGACTCAGGCTGCATGTGTACACAGACTCTTTGTCGGGGTCCTTCTGTGAAGAAAACCTCCATTCAAGGGGACCCTGAAGACCACCTGTTAGTACCAATGCACTCCCTGCCTTTAACACACACACATGCACACACTTCAGCTCTGTCTTCAGGCAGCAGGGACAACAGCTGATGCACACAAGGCCACGACGAGCTCTGGAGTTTCTTTCTGCAGGAAAACACATGTACAAACAGCTGCTTCGTATTAGCTTCACCTTGTGTTTCAGTGAATCATTTGATGTTGAGCGGTTGGTTTTTCATTCACTGCCTGGCCAAAAAAAGGTCACACACTCTTCTATCTCTTTTTGTTGGACCACCTTTGGCTTTGATTTCAACATGCATTAGCCGTGGCATTGTTTCAATAAGCTTCTGCAATGGCACAAGATTTATTTCCATCCAGTGCTGCGTTAATTTTTCCCTCAAGATCTTGTATTGATGATGGTAGAGTCTGACCACTGCACAAAATCTTCTCTAGCATATCCCAAAGATTCTCAATGGGCTTAAGGTCTGGACTCTGTGGTGGCCAATCGATGTGTGAAAATTATGTCTCATGCTCCCTGAACCACTCTTTCACAATTTGAGCCTGATGAATCCTGGCATTTTCATCTTGGAATATGCCTGTGCCATTAGGGAAGAAAAAAGTCCATTGATGGTTTAACCTGGTCATTCAGTATATTCAGGCAGTCATTCTTTAGCACATAATGTTGCTGAACCTAGACCTGAGCAACGGTAGCAACCCCAGATCATAGCACTGCCCCCACAGGCTTGTACAGTAGGCACTGTAAGAAGAGGCTTGTACCTATTTGCTTGGTTAAATCCAGGTGGCGGCTTTTTTTCGGCCAGGCAGTAAATGTAACTTTATTTGCTTTTACTGATTTTGATTTATCTAATTTTATACCTATTTTATTCCCCAGGTATGGCAGAAAATACATATGCATGTAGTAAATAACAATGCTGCCAGTTGGCTAACTGCTTCCATAACAGGTTAGGAGTCACATGAGTTATACTAGTGCTCTCAAAAAGCTCACTTTGAAGAGGACAACAAGACAATTGGGAACACAAGTGTTTATGTGAAGCGTCCATACATTCCTCCCTCTTGACAAACTTCTCCACTGATTTGCCTTGTGAAAGCTCAGAGCTCAAGAAGTGTTTTGTTTTTACTAGCATTTTGAGATTTGGCAGCAGACATGGAAAAAAAGGTATGTTTTGCTTGATTGGCCATTAAGTGATGTAATTTCAGTCATAAAATGTATTTACCTCTGTGTAGCATCTCTGTGTACTCTCCACATGTGTTCCTGCTTGCTAGTTTGATAACAGTGTAGCCTCTGTAGCTTTAAAATTCAAACAGAAACCTGGCAGAGATGCTCTTACCACTTAAATAAGTAGCATTTTTGTCTACATTAAGTCTTTTACTGTGAGTAGTATTCACCTCTCAGCATGTCTAACATTGCTTTACAGATGATGAGTAAAGTATTAGTTAATACTGAACTAATGATTAACTCATACTAAAAAAGTATGTAGTTAATAAAGTGTTTCTGTTTTTTTTTATGCATTAGAAGTCAAATGTTACAGTGACTACCTTGTTAGTGACCAAAGTTGATAAAACCCCCTAGCTACAGGGGAAAGAGTTAAGTGTGTTTCAGAGGATTTAGCTGTAGTCCATCTTAATCTCTGGGATCTAGTGAGTGTGAGCAGACGTCCATAAAGAGAAGTGTGTGTGTGTGTGTGTGTGTGTGTGTGTGTGTGTGTGTGGGAGTGTCAGAGAGTTTTGTGAACTCTCTGGGGAACCCACAGAGAGCAGCCACTGGAGGGAAGCTCATTCATTCATTCATACTCTCTGCAGTGGTTTATGTAACAGGCTGCACCATAACTAAAAATGGAAATGTGCGCAAAAAGGAGCAGTTAATTTGAGCGCTGATGTAAAAATATCAGGGCCTGTGAATGGAAACTAGATAAATACAAAGCTAAGATAACAAACATGTTGTTGTAAGAGTCATTTTGCGTTTTGAAAAAATCCTGCTTAAGTAGAGGAGGTGAAGGAGGATGAAGGTATGTGGTATGATAGTAAACTCACAGTCTTGCTCCACACCAGTCCTGTAGTGTGGTGCTGCTTGATAAAGGCCTGCATTTCAGTCCAGATTGACAGGTATGAGCGCACCCAGTCTACATGACGTCTGTCCCTGGAAGAAAGGGCGAGAAATTATGATGGTGACAGTAAAACAGAGAGAGGGTGAAGGAAAGAAAGGACAATTTATTAAAAAAGGCTGAAACAGGCGACTGTAAACAAGAGAAAGCTGGGGAAGCGAAGCATAGAAAGACTCTCTGGGACAAGTTGCATTAAGCCTTCAAAGAAACATAACATTTTCTACAACACTGCACAATTCACTGTCGCATTCAACCTAAACTTGTGAAATTTATTAAGTTTTCCATTATCCAGCTGCTGCTCTCAATTCACGTCTTTGCAAAATAAAATTCAAACAGCACATTCTTGTTGAGTTGTGTAATCTGTCTGACTTTATTGTTTAATGCTTGATGTTCAAAATATTGTCTGTATGAATAAATTCATGGATTGAAGTTGGTGTGCAGGTTTCCTTTTATGGTAACACTTAAAGCGAGATAACAAACCAGTATTTCTGAAGGAATCTGTCCTCTCTCTAAGAAATTATTTACATCCTCTTTCCTTTCATCCATCTTCTTTCCACTTATTCATTGATTCTACCTTTAAAATAGCTCCAAAAACACTCTTTTAGAGGGGGAGAAGGATATTTTTACCCTTTGTCAAAGGACAGCTGAAGAGAGATGGTAAATGTGGGAAGTTAAGAGCTGGGATGACATACAGCGAGGGGTTACTGCTGAGAGTCCATGTTGAAACCAGCATGGGCTTAATCCTTTCATCTATTTATTGCATGAAATCTGTACATTTCTTGTCATGGGATACTTTCCATCAAACTAGTCAAATGTCTTTGTCTTAACCTTCATTTACAGAGTCAGTAAAAAAATGTAGAGTCTGGACCCAGGGCCTGGATTTTCATCATGGGGAGTGATCTGGTTTCTGTTTGTGATGTGTTTGGGGTCCAAGCAGAGATAACCAGGCAGTTGCCACGCACAGCTTTCATGTTATCCCATCTTTTATTGGAGATAATCAGGCAAGAATCTATTTGTAATTGTAGCTGTGGTTACATAATGAGAGGGTTTGCTTCTTTTCCAGCTCCTACCACTGACTTAAGCTGCTCCAGCGTAACAGACTTTCTGCTGAGAAACACTTGAAACACATGAAGGGGCTCAGCTCCAGGGGATGTTATAGGTCAAAAGTGATGGTGTTTACGTCTGCAGCACTGCACAGAAAAGGAAATCTCTGAGCTGGCAGTTGTTGAGTCGCTGGATCGTTTGCATTTATTACTGGAGGCATGTATGACAAAGGGTCTTCAGACAATGTTGGGCAGTGAGTTAGGATTGGTTCCCAATTTGCATCCAAAAAATGGATTACTCATTTAAAAAGAACTCATTGGTCAGGATATTAACTTTATTATTGTAAAATGAAAGACACAATGGATGCTCTGTAGCAAAACAAAAAACAAAGAACAATCTGTTGCTCTTTAGCTATGGTTTCCAACTTTAAAAAAAGGCAAATATGGTGCACATTTTGGCTCCTAAGAAGGCACTTTAGTAAGTTTTGGTTCCCAAGGGGCACTGTAGTGTGTGTTTTGGCTCCAAGAAGATAAGTTTATTGTTTTAACCAGCCAAAAAAGGCAGATAGTTCTCCAATCAGGAAGGCACTTCAGCATTTGTTTTGGCTCCCAAGAAGGCACTTTAGCACACATTTTGTTGACAAAGAGGTCACTTTAGAGCAAATTTTACATCATATTACCCCCTTTTGTGTACACCACTGGTTTCAAACATAAATTCATGTTATCAGTGGGATAAAAGGACAAACCCTTTGTTGTTTGAGCTTAAAAAATCTAAAGTTTTCCTTCTTGTTTGGGTTCGTCTTGGAATTGTCTCTACAAGGCAGAGAAATCTTTCCATTTGTTTTTTTGTTTTTCCTGACTGACGGCAAGTTTGTGTTTATATATGTTGAAGTGAGGACACTCAAGTAGCAGTAGCTGTGCAGTCAAGATGCACCTGCCCAGATAGTTTGATTCTACAAAGAATCATAATTAGTTTTAACCCTTCTTTTACTAGACATTTAAGATGACCCCTCATGGGATCCCCACCCCGAGGTTGAAAAACACCATACAAAGTATAGTTTAACAGTGATATGTAGTTATCGTATCAATTGAGTTTATGCTAACTAATCCCTTATAAAACTCAATGAAAAGAGTTACGTAGTCTTAACTTGATGACCTGCACTGACATGGATGCTCTTTATAATGTGAGGAATGAAGAAGACACCCAGCACTTACGTTTCCTTGTAATCTTTCAGTACTCTGTTGGTGTAGAAGGTGGCAGCATCATTCATCTCCTTCACATACGGACCTGGCTTCTGACTCTAAGAGAAAGAAAAAACATTTTTCAAAACTTACCAACTGTGAGGTCTAAACTGTCACACAGACTAATAGCAAAGACTTCCATTTTTGGCAGATTTGCCACCATTTGTGACTGAGAGGCTGAACGTTAATTGTGACACTTGGTACTTAAACGTGTGTGTTATAAGTGCTCTCCTGACAGCAGTGAACACAGACCAGAGGCAGAATCAGAGTTTTTCCTTTGGGCACTCAAGTGGAAAAGCTTTGATCTTAATCTGAATGAAAATCATCCCTACAGTCAGAGGAAAATGTGAAACAGAGACTGACAGAGAGGCAGATACGGTTTGTTGTAAGACAGGAAAAACATGTAAGGCTGGGATTGGCCATACTCATCTGTCTGTCTGTCTGAATTTCAAGCAAAGGAATGGGTTAGATTCTAGATAGCTTTCTCATTGTTCCTTTTTTGAAAATAGTCAAAGAAAAAAAAGTTTTGTCTTGAGTTCAATATTTTGTAAGATTCCACGTGGACATAATTCACGTCATTTTATGTACTTGGCTTACAGATTTAATCCCAATAGTTATCACTTTATTCATTTAGAAGTAAATTTCTTTCATTTTAGGATGATTCTTCATTTTAATATTAGTGTGTTATATTTCTCCTCACCACAGCCACCCAGCCCAGAGCGGGGATGCTCTCACTGACAGCTGACAGGTGGTTGAAAAGGCTGCTGCCACGATTTCTTTCTCTGAAGCTCTGGATCTCCTGGATGTGATCTGAAATGGGCTTCAGCAGGTCCTGCAACTCCAACTGCAAAAGAAGAAGAAATAGACATTTTATGGATTGGGTTACTAGGGTTAGGGTTTCAACTCCTCAAAGAACGTCATACATTTCATTCTGATGAGTTTGTTTCACATGCTCAACTCTGTCTGAGAAATTTTTCAGATGCTTGATATTTTACAATACCCTTGTTGTTTCCTGCCCACCCACACCCAGCCAGCAGAAGTAGCCAAGGCAGTAATTTGTAAACGAGGCTAAAGGACAGTTACTAATTTTATTAGCCAGAGCCTTTTTCCACTGGAAGGTCCAGATCTCAGCTCCAGTGAAGCTCTCAGCTCCCTCCCTTCTCATTGCTCCAATCCTACAAACATTCCTCGGTTCATTGGGAGATCCCTCTGGCCTTGTAAGGCATACCGCTCCTCCAGTGTTTACAGTTTACCTAACCTGCTCCTGTACACACCAAGATCAGGAACACAATGTTGCTGCTGCAGCTCTTTCTCTGATCTGCAGTGGTCTGTTGCTGGTTTATGAAAAAAAATACTTTTAATGATCTGTGACAGAGCTGTTTCTCCATGAATAACACAGAGCAGAGCACGCCTCGGTTTCTGAGGCTGATTTATTAGAACAAGCAGAGTTTTTACATGGATAACATCAGCGGCTTCTTAATTATATAAACCTGTATACAAAGATTGTGTTATGTCTCAATCTGTGATTTTGTGCTTGCGTGCAAGAAAAGACACAGAGGTATTCTCTCTCCTGCCTTCAATCGGATTCTTCGCTCAATCAGACACACATGATCTCCATGAGCTGAAATACTCGCCTCTTTTTCTGTTCTTCTGGCTTCCAACTAATCCAGCGAATATCTGTCTTTTAGCAGCTTTCAGGCAATATGGGTCTTCCAAAACAAATATCGTACTTGAAACAGGGAAGTACTTGGCGAGCTTGGGAATGTTTTAGATGATTTGCTGGAACAAGGTGAGGGTATATCACAAAGGGAAAATAACATAAGATGTCTCCAGAGATTTTTATTAATTTATCAATTATCTTTTTCCCATTCATCCTTTATCCTAATCTCTTAAACTGCAACTATTTTTGTGACTTGTTTTCCTTTTCATGACATTTTTATTACACTGGTTATTTTTAAATCCATTACTTTTGAATCCATTTGTTTTCTGTTTGACAAGAAAGTTCTCCAAACTCATAAGAAAAATGAATAAAAAACACAGATTCCTAGATCCAAAGTCAACTACTTGAGGTGTCTCATCAATAAAAGGTTAAGTTTTCTGTCAAGGAACAGAACCATTTAATCTTCACATGAACCGAACTGGAATTGTGGAAAAATAACAACTTTCTTATCAGAATAGTTTCGGGTTTTGTCGTCAAGGCCCCCTCACTGAAAGTATGACTTGTATTCTGAAAATCACAGCATAAATCTGAGCTTGGACTTTCCCCTCGCTCAATCAGACTGGAGAGAGAGGAGAGAGACGGATGTGATGGACAGAGTGAGACATGAAAAAGACAGACGCCAATAATATTCAGTGTTTTGCTGAATGTGTGCTTAAGTTGAGGAAATTTCCCACGCTGAAACTCAAACCAGTGTCATATCCATGTTCAGCCTGACCTTTCAAATCATAGATACATGTTTGTGGGTCAAAATTTTTGCCAATGTTGTCAAACACACTTGAAACAACACCACCCACCTGTTTTTTCATTATTTTGCACTGAACATAAATAACATATAACAAATGTGGAAGGAGTATGTACCATATTACTGTATGCTATTGCTAATTCCAACAAAGAATCTCCGCAATTAGGTGTGCAGAAAAAATGTCAGTGTTGGTACTTGGCTAAATTAGTTGTGAAATATCGGCATGTTGGATATTGGCCAAAAATCCAATATTGTGCATCCCTACTGGAAACAGGATCAAAGCTTGGATAAATCCAAGGATTGATAAAAATAAATACTCTACCAGCAACTCTGAGTTATGATGTATTTATCAACACAATCTGTAAAAAAACAGGTTTTTGCTGCTAGCACACTCGCTAACCTCTAGGCTTGCTCTGAAGGGTTTCTACATGGATACAGATTCTACCGAAGCAGGGGTTAGAGACTATAAAGTGGATACAGACAGAAAGAGAATGAGCCGACAAAGGATAAAAAATGTCAGCTCACATTATTTGATGGGTTAGCGAATGAGCTCACTGTGTTACAATAGCAGAGCGTCCCAGCTTCCTATACAAGCACTGGATCAAAGGAGCAGATTGGAGGGCAGCAACACCAGTGCAACTCTTACAGGGTTTTTTTTTTTTTTAGAAAACTGTGAAGGTCTGTACTGTGTGTGAACCAGCAACACAGGCAAAATCCCCCAAACTCACACACACACACACACACACACACACACACACACACACACACACACACACACACACACACACACACACACACACACACACACATGCATTAAGTATACAGGCCAACTTGAGGTCACATGAGAGAGGCTTACTTTTTTTGCTCCCTTGCTCTCTTTGTCTTACACTTTATCTAACTCTCTCTCTCTTACAGTCTCACACACACACACACACACACACACAGGCTCAAATATAGAACATGCCCATAAAAAGTCAGAGAGCACAACACAGCTGAGCTGAAGAGAAAGACCAGAAGTTTGTTGGCTCTGTGTGTATGTGTGAGTGTGTGTGTGTAGTAGTTAAAGGGGGCTCTACTGGTGAAAGTCACACACACTTTTTCTCCACTTCATAGGCTCCATTTGAAGCCAGAGATATGGATATAATGACCAGTTGATGGTTTATGATTGTGTTTGTTGAGTGTTTTTAGGAAAGGGTTCAGGACGTTCATGAGCAAGACTTCAGTGCTGGGGCTTGAGAGCATGTTGCATTTTATTATGTTCTTCAGGAACAGAAAAATGATACTAAACCTCATACAGCTAGTGCAGCCTTAGCTTGACACTGGCTCATCTTTATTGGGCATATTTTTAATCTGCTTTACTGGGAAAGTATTAACTCGGTACTGCGTCTTTCTATGTATTTTGGTTAAACTTCGGCATTTTTCTTTAAGGAATCAGAAAATACAGCCACGATGATTCTTTAGGACTAAAAGGTTGATGCACAATGTAAGATAAGATAAGATACTTCATTCATCCCACAAGGGGAAATTCACTGTCACAGCAGCAAAGCTTAGTGTTGAGTGGTGAATGCAGCCAGACAGGAAAGTAGTGAAGGAAATTCATTGCAAGTGAGATGACGGGAGAGATGACATTAATATCATTGTATCAAAATCATCACACAGTTTAGAAACTTGTGCAAGCATCGTACCTAACATATTGATGCTAGGCATATATCCAGTTCATTAACTGCATTTGCCCTGAGGCAGTTAGTGTCATCAAACATTGTCCTCTACCATCATGTAAAAATTACACAGTAACGCCAAACCACAGCATCTTTTTAACATTGTGCCCTGCGTCTTGACCAACTCTTCATCAGATACTCTGAGGGTCATGTGTGAATAAGCAACACTGGATAATTTCAGGGTAAGGCTGTCGAGGATTTTCCGGAGTTGGTGAGTGAAATGGCTTTTATAATTTACACACTCTTAAACTGGGCCTTGTAAAGGAAGCTTATGAATTTATTTTATATTCCTTTGTAGCATTATGTTATATCTCTGTCCTCTCTGACACTCCACCCCCCTCCTGGATGTGTCCCACTCTCTCTCTTCCTCAGCAAAACCCTCACTCTTTCCTTGTTTGCATTTCTGACAATCACTGAACGCTCTTTTCACTGCCTCTCATCCAATGACCTGCCAGATACAGAGTAATCACTTCCTGGTGGGCTCTATGGACCCATCCACACAAACCACACACACACACACACACACACACACACACACACACACACACACACACACACACACAAACAGAAGGCCAATGGGATGATATCAGCTCTCTCTCACACACACTTACACAGACAGCTTTCTCTAACACCCCCCTCTCTCTATACGTGAACATGTTGGGAATGTGTTGTATTAGCGTTTTCGTAGTCAAAGAGCAGAGTAATCCCTCTGTGAACGGCCTGGCTCACTGGGGGACACAGGAGGGGGAGGACACTGACTGACACACAAGTCTGAGATACAGATCAGATGATTCATGTGACACATTTTAGGCATTTTGTTACACAAGACAAGCCCTGAACATCACATTTCAATGGATTTCAATTATGATACTGATATCAGGTCACGTGGCTTTTTCCGCCATTAATGTTATAAACAAGTTCCAATCTCTGGTTGAAAGAAATAAAGCTGATGCAGGAGTGATAAAAACTGCAGTTCCTTTGCTGGCCACATGAGGCCGGCTCGGGAAGTACTGGCAACCACATCAACACCCATTCAAAAAAGGTTATCTTTACAGCAAAAATAAAAATACTTACAAAGTTATGTTGAAATTAGAATTTACAATATGTGTCCCAGTGACAATATGCTTCAAAACTCTCCTCAGAAACAGATTGTGAATGACATGGAGACTCTATGTATTATACAGTCCAAGGGCATAAAAACAATTGTTGCAATAGACTCGTCCAGGCTACATTCATTCAGGTGAGTCAGTGTACTTTAAACACTAACTTAAAACTGTAAGCAGCATAAAAATGCTTGGCTTTTTTATGGTCATTTGCCAGGAACCATACTTTACTCTGAAGTCAACTTCTATCCAGTTCTGACGGTTACAGAGCTACCAGTGTTTTGGAGGTAAATGTGACTGTTACCAACTGGAAACTTCAGCCAAACACTCATGGTTAGCTGATAATCGTCAGTTCACAGGGTAAGACCTTACACTGAAACACCATGTCTGCGGCTGAGTTATTAAATGTGTTTTCTTGATGCAAACTCAGTAAACCAGGCTCAACAGCAAATAAGTAACATTAACTGCTGTTATTCGAAGTCCACTTATTACTTTGAATATCTGATGAAAAAAGTTTCAGGCCGAGGTTAAGACTCAGCAAATCAGTGTGTTTGTCTCTGGTTTATACAACCATTTAATTCACACCAGGTCTTGATATTTCACAGTCTGGTATATGTCTTAAAATAATGTAGTCATAAGCACAGAATGGTTTTGTGATTTTAACCCCTCTCTGGTGCACATGCTGGATTTCTCCACCAAAAATGTTTGTCCTCTAAATAGCTGTCCACTTTTTGATGTCTTCCATCCACTTTGTCACAAAACTGGAAGTTGTTTACCATCCGTCAAAGTGATGATAATTGGTAACAAATTGGGTTGTTTGGGGGTTAACTCCCTTACATCATTTGACCAACTATTGTACGCAGCACTTCTTTTGCCAAAATGCTTGTGCAGCCGTAACTGTTCACAAACGCTGAATGGGTCAATAGGACAAAAGGTATTCTTACTGTTAGTCCTAAGTCTCTTTTATTTTTAAAGTAAGCTACAAGATAACTTCTGCCTTAATAATGCTTAAACTATCATAACACCTTTGGTCACTTTCTGCTGACTGAGGTACTGAGGTTTGTTGAATACACCAGAAACCTTCTAAGGCCAGATAAACCAGATCAAAAGTGGGCAAACAAGTCCGGTCAGTAGCTTTCAGTACCTGTGCAGGTTCCTGATGTACAGCAGACATCTTTAGGAAGGCTCGCTGAGTCTGCAGTGCGTTGTTCACCATCTCTGCCTGTCAGTCAAAAAGAGAGTAAGCCAGATACGTTAAGATCATGGTGAAAAAACACATTAAATGGAATAGTCTCTGCAGAAAATCAGATTGTGTACACCAAATGTTTATCATGTCACGCTGCCTCCCCTTGACTCTCTTTTGTTTACTCTTTACAGTGTTCTCTCATGGTTAGGAACATCTAGGCAATGAATCTGTCGGTCCACAACATTAAAGGGAAAGTAAAACACACACGCATCTTCACACAGAGTTTTGGTTCTTCCCAACCAGCTGTGTCCTGTGTGTGTGTGTGTGTGTTTGAACCTCTAGTTGCGGGCCAAGGGAACCACCAAGGAGGCTTTAACCATAAAAGGAGCTCTTCAAACACTGAGAAACTCCCTTAGGTTCCTGCTCACACACTCTACCTCTTCCTCACCCCATTGAGTGATGAAACACAGAGGTAAAGAGCTTCTCTTTCAAGATACACAATAAAAAGAAAGGATCTGTTTTTTTAAAGCACATTTTACTTTATTTCTCTACTTTCACTTTTTTATGGGGTGAATATTGCTGTTTTAGATTCATGGGAGTTGAGAACACTGCTATTAAAAAAACCCCACAATGACCTTGTGGAAGCACAGGATAATCCTCCCTTGCTTTGTAGAGGACAGGAAACCTTTGGACCACAGACCTCCCACACACACAATCTTTCACATTTCCACAGCCATAAACATCTAATGGGATTCAAACTAGTGTATATTTATTCATGAGGGTGTTGCTAAGAATTCTGGTGCCCATGAAAACACATCACGTTTTCCTTCTTATCCTACAGCCCAAGCTAACCTTACGCAAGTTCTATAACACAGCTGTCATTAAAAGCTTTTACTACACTAACTCTGTGTCCAGGAAATGGGATAAATTTTCTTGAGCTGAAATGTGTTTTTTCCACAGCAGCATCTCCATTTATTTAACATTTTCAACATTTGTACATAGGGCATTGAGAGCTAAATTGTAGTGTTACTGTAGTACAGTAGTAAAGTTGATGTGCCCCTTCAAATCACATTGTATCACATAATGTGGAACTTCTTTGCTTGCTTGCAAAGTTAGCATTTGGTTTTGCATTGTATGGTTACATTTCATACCAAATCATACTGCTTTGTATTGTATTTTAATTTTATTATTTAAAACTGTCAGGTTGTATGGTATTGCAGTATAACATATGATACTGCTGTGGTAATCAGTTTCACATTTCAACTGGACTGAGATGGTTTGATGAGACACTTTAATCTGAAATGAAAACAGCAGCAGTAAGCATGAACAGAAAATTGAACTTGGCTGGTGTGATTGTTGTTTCATCCATCACAGACTGACAAACCTGACAGAGTGTTAAAACAGCAAATGTGCTGACAGCTGTCTGCTGCAGACAGACATAAGCAAGTGTTGTTCTGATTCATCATTGCCACACACTGTTTGTGAGGAAAAATACGGGTTTATATTCTGAATAGGGTCAGTGTGTGACTTGAAATTTATGGGGAAAACAAAATGAGTTGCAAGACCAATAGTTTCTTCATAATTTTACAGCAGAATAATAAAGACGCTTTTTATTTACCTTGACTAATGACTATTGTCTCTTTGAAAGTGTGAGCAGCAGACAAATTCATCTAAACTTACATGTTTCTCGACGTCACTTCCAATGGCTCGACTGTGGTTCAGATATTCTGTCAATGGACCTTTCAGTAGGACGTCAAAGGCCTCAACACACTGAGACAAACCTGGAAACACAGAGGAATCACAGGTTAAACTTTGAACAGATTAAAGCCTCAGGTAAAGCCCCTCAGCTGAGTAACTTGAAAGCTAAGACTTGCCTCCATCGATGCCGTTAACACAGTCCCCATTAGCCATGCAGCTGGACGCCTGCATGGTGACGGACATCTTCTCCAGACGAGTCACAGCCTGCTCCAGTCGCTCCATCAAACCCTCCATGGTGACAAATCTGAAAACAAAGCACAAATTTTTTAAGCTATTCAGCAAACTTTTTGATCTAAGAATGATCACGCGTGTTGTGATACCATATGATATTTTACTTTAATCATTCTGTTAGATTCTCATTCTTTGCTTTCAAAACCAGATGAAATTCTAGGACTGACGGGCTACGATTACTGCGAGAGGTAAACAAAGCACTAGCTGTAATCAAATGCCACAGGTTTCAGTCAGCGGCTTAGACCATATCATATCTCTGTTAACACTGACCAGCCTGAAGCATCACCGTGAGGCAATGCTGGTCTCTTTGGATATTTATTAGTCAACAGGCAGGAATTCAATCCAGCAAATGACTCTGTGTTTACACACACGACTGCCAGGTAACAAGCACGTCCTAAACCGACACCTGCTGCCTTCATGTCCAACACAAAACCTATCTGTGTATCATACCGTCACTTTGTTTGATTTTATTCTCTAGTTATAAAACACCCATCAATATAGAAGCTCTAGACAGGACTGTGTTTCCCTGTCTATATAAATAATGCTTTGTAATTATATGCTGTGAGGCAAAAACGTTCTGTGAATGGGCGTCATGGAGTCATATCTCTGGGGAAACCTCTCTGCAGTGCCAGATGCCTTTCGTTCAAGACTCAGCATCTATTTCTGCTCTCGAGGTCTCAACAAGTCTGAGGCAAGAGCTGAAATCTGGAGAGTTCAGCAGAGGTTGATATTGAGCAACAAGCTTGAAATAAAGCAGCATCTTCATCTGCTCCAGAACATGTGGTCTATAGAGTCAAATCAAGTTTGTTAACCAAGTTTAATCACTTTAACCATTTTGTTTTCTTACAAATTAGTTATTGACTTTCCTGGTATTTGAATTCATTGGAAATACATTCAGAATTTGGAGTTCAGGTCTTTTAATTTGATTTGTCCTAGGAGACACAAGCACATACATACAGGTATCGTACACAACAGATTTTTTTTTCAACTTAAGTGTTGTGGAAAATCCTCATAATCGACGACCAATGTAGGAAAGATACAGGACATGCTCTCAAATATGCTCTGTCATACCTGTAACCACAACAGCTCACTTTAACAGCTGACGCTTCCCTAAACTGTGATTTTTCCAGCACTGTAACTTAATATTTATAAGAGGTCTCCTGGGGTTCTAACATTTTATTGGACGGAACAAAGTGAAAACAAAGGTATAATTTTATCAGCAGTAAAGACAATCTAAGATTCAACAGTTCCAGAGGACTATTACATTTGAGTAATAATTTTTAAACCCAAAGTAGAAGCAGCCAGCATCTCTTCTGACTTTAATGTCCAGCAGCCAGTTTTCCAAAACAATGAAAACATGGCCTTCCAAAAAACTTTCATGTACACTCAATGAATCCTCTAAGAAACAGGGACCGAATAGGGAAAAAGGACTATATAAGACAACAAAGCAGTGAATTAATCCACCAACAAGTACATGGAAACATTTCCCCCCTGTTCCTGCAGACAGGTGGGCCACAGACTCGCCACATTAAGACCCCCAGCCGACAGCTGAGAAAGCACACATGCTCCTGCAGTGGAAAGATATTACTGACTTCACCCTGACCTGCAGCATGTGTCTCCTGAACCCCCTCGCCTGGTATCTGATCTTTGGGGCTATATTGAGCCTTCCCCTGAAGTTTGCTGCTGTGGGCCTACAGTACGTTATCCTATAGGTCTCTATGTTCTGCATTTCTGTAAAGTCATTTGAGATTATAGATGAAAGTAGAATTGATTCATCCAGATAACAAAAGCTTCACCTGTCCATAAAGCCTCTCAAAGGGGAAGCAGGAAGTGAGCTGTTGGTGAGAGCTGTAGTATCGATCTGGTGTGACAAAAGATTCTGGGTTTCATTGGTGTTGATCCAGAACAGCTGAAAGTCAACTTAAGTTGGGAAGCAGTACTGTAGATTTAATATGGGTGTTAGTCAACAAAAATTGACATAATCCTCCTTTTTAAATTGGATACGATTTGGGAAAGCAACAGGTGTTTATGTATGGAGGGCTCATGATGGATAGTCAAAAGTGTCATTGGAAAACTATTGACCACCACAACAATGTCAACACAGGTCCATTTAGTAGAAAGATCGTTTTTTTATGTCTACATCACAGTGGAAATGAGCTTATTTCCATTCTATTCTTCATCCCAGAGCAGTCGGTCTGAGGACATGATGTGACGTGTTTGTTTTGAAAATGAAAGTGAAAGTAGATTGAATCTTCTTTTTCACATCAATTTTCTTTATTCAAGACAGATTTTGGTAATTTATCAACAGTTGTGTAGCAGTCTTGTTGAACCCTGACAACAAGCTAACTTTGTGAGTTTCTACGAGAGTTTGGTAGCTCACAGCTCTCAGACAAGTAGTGTTGGGGAATCCTGGTTATGTCCTACCAGTGCTCATCTACCAAGACGAACTAAGGTGATGTCACTCTTCATTTTGGAGTGAAAATGTTCACAAACAGCTGTTCTAGCCTTCAGCCCATGTTTTAGCCTCTAGCTTGTTTTAACCTGTTTCAACCTCTGGCTCATGTTTGGGCGTTTGGCTCTGGCTTTAGCCTTTAGTCCGCATTTTAGCCTTTAGCCAGTATTTTAGCCTCTGGCCTAAACACAAAATTGAGCTTGTGTTTGAGCCTTCAGTCAGTTTTAGCCTCTGGCTCATGTTCTAGCCTTCAGCCCATGTTTTAGCCTCTAGACCCTGTTTTAGCCTTTAGCTGGCGTTTTAGCCTCTTTCTTGTGTTTTAGCCTTTAGCTCGTGCTCTATCACTCTCCCGTTTAGCTTTCTTCTGCTTTTCTGTCAGACAGTCAAGCTCCATTTTCTTCTGGTATGACTAAATAGATCCAAGTAATCGTTTTCAATAGCAAAAAACACTTGTCTCTTCTCACTGCTAAATTTCATTGTGTTGTCATGGAGACCTCAACTTGTCAGAACAGTCCAATCCAGGAAGTTAGGAATTAGCATGTAGAAATGAGGTGTTGTGGCGCTAATCATCTGATTTTAAATTAGGGATATTGTACTTAGACAAATATGTAGAAAGAACACTTTATTAGGATAATTTAGAAAGTCCTCACAGTCCCTTTAAGCTGTTATACACTAGTTTCACACAGGTGCTCATCCTGCAGGCTTTCATAGGTAAAAGATGGTCGAGCTTTAGAGAAAACATGAGGCTCCCACCCCCTCAAAATCTGGTGTCTCACAGTCTGCGCAGACACCGTTACTCCAATCAAAGGAGGAAGGAAAATCTCCCCCGAAAATGTCCATACACTGTATTTACACTGCAAACCACTGCACGGAGATATTCAACATGAAGGCGCAGAGGAGGCAGGTGTGGGGGGGTTATTAGTGTCTCATTATAGTCCGATATTTTCCCACCCCACCCCGAAAATCAACAAAACTTGATCCTTATGCAAACTTAAAGAGCTGAAGTGACTTACCTCTGTCCTGGGGTTTAATTTCTCGGTGTTTTCTCGGGACTGTCAGTATCCCTGCGCGGGTCCGCGGTGGTGTGTCGTTGTCCTGCGGTCCCCTCCTGCCTCCCTGTCCCGTCACCGAGCGACGCACGGGGCCAGGACTCTTCCGGGATCTCCTAATTAAGCCACACGATGAACCTGAGAGCCCCACAGCGAGCACAGACCAGGAGCATGACTCAGAGCCGCAGTATCTGCTCTGGGCTGGACTGGTTACCTCGCAGGCAACAGGGCAGCCACAGAGAGCCCTGCTATAAATAAACTAGTGGCTGATGGAGGCTGTGGAAATGTCAGCCCGGGTCTGCTAGCACGGAGTCTGAATTTATAGGGGTACTTTCTTAGTTAATATTTCAGGAAACTTCAGAAAATCTACATTTTTTTCATCATGTGAACTGTTGACAACAATTTTTACATTCAACTAATAAATCAGAATTACAGTTGTGCCCAGAAGTGTACACCCCTCAGCAGAATTTCTGATTTTTTTGGCCTTTGCTCAGAAAATATGACTGATAACACCAAATCCTTTCTATCACTCATGGTTAGTGGTTGGATCAGGACATTTATTGAAAATAAAGTTTGCTCTTTTTGAATAATAATGGCAACAGATACTTCAAAATGACCCTATGCAGAATTACACAACTCTGGTGGTTTTGGCCTGATAAATGCACAAAAGTTAACACAAATGTGTTTGAATGTCTACTACGGGCCCCCTGCTACAAGCTTTAAATAGCTTCTTTGGGGTCACCCTTTCCACACATCCAGTGTGAAATCTATTGTACATATGTATATGTATGTGTATATGTATATGTATGTGTTTATGTATATGTATATGTCTGCATGTATGTGTACCAGCGCTCGCTAAGGTTGATGTGTGTGAATAAACTAAACTAAACTAAACTAAACTAAACCATCCTCACCTGTGATCTATTTGCTTATAATCAGTGTGTGTGTATAAAAAAATGAACAGGGTCACTATGATTTAAAAAGAGTAAACACAGTTGTTTGTTAATGAATGTCTTCACCCAACCTCTAACCATGGGTGACAGAAAGGCTTTTGTGCTACCATTCATACTTTCTGTGGCCAACAAAAAAAATCCCCAAATTTTCCTTGAGGGGGGGTGTAAACTTTTAGGCACAACTGTATACTTTAAATTATAGAAACATGGTGCAAAACTTATTTACTGACTGAATCAAAACCACAATTTCTAACCAGATTTGGTTAGACTTGGTCAGCTTATTATGTCCATTTGAATTCAAAGAAAAACTTTACAAGACAATAAACCTATTTTAATTCAGGCCTGAATATTTTTAAAGGACTATGAGGACTTTCTTAGTGATCTTAAAAAAACTGATGAAGTTCAGCAATGAGAGGAGAGACCTGTTTTTCCTCTGCTGAAAACAATTTTCATGATTTATTTAGTAGGAAAAGTGGACACTGGAGCTGAACTGTCTGACAGAAAAAGGACTCAAGAGCAGCAAAAAGCTAAATAGGAGAGTGATAGAGCACAAGCTAAAGGCTGAAACACAGGCTAAGCTATATGTGTTATTGTGGACATGCAGAAGGTACATATTACCAATATGTCCCAGAGTAGCAGGCTGTGAGTTTTGCTAAATGTGACTGACTGGGCCTACTGGATTAGGTCTCGCACCCTGAGGATTGCCCTCGAGTGGGCTGCCTGGGTTCGGATCCGGCCTGCGGCCTGTTTTCGGCACGTCACTCCCCACTCTCTCCCCCTTTCCTACTTTATCCACTGTCCTACTCTATCCATTAAAGGCATGAAAACCCCCCAAAAATATCTTAAACAAAAAAACAGTGGCTGGCGACTAAACTACAGCACAAACGTACAAAATTTGCTTTTTGTCATGTTTCAAACAACAGCGCTACATGACTGTTGATAAATCCATTAGAAGGAAGATCTGATCTCCATTCATTCAGGTAGTACCTTACACAATAACAAGACCATTCAAAGTGAATGCACAGCTATATGCAAAAATCGAATCTTTTCAATCTCTAGCATTACTTCAAAGAATCCAACACACCTTAACCAGCGATAACATCTATCCATAATCACATAATCAGCACCTTCACCAAAAAGTTACCAAAGCATACCTAAACCGATGTTCATGTTTTGGAATTTACACCCCTCCTATTTTATTCATAACATAACACTAGCAATATGAATGAAGTGTTTGCTGTATGTGCTTTGTCATGAACGTAGACCAACAGTACGTAGACCAGTTTCATGTTTCAGCAGGGACAAAAATACACCCTGTAGCTGAGTGAAAGAAGGTAGAGGTGCAGCTTTATTCTCAAAATAAATTATTGATAGGAGAACACATCAATCATTGATAAACTAAGTTCTTGGAGACACTATTATACTGGTAACTGTGGAGTTCACACTAATGTGAGAGTGTCTCACATGAAGTCATCTTGAAACTGAGCAGACATATCTGTCACCTTTTTTGCAGAGTAAAAAGATATTCAAAATGATGAACAAATTCAAGGAATGTTATACCAAGTCAGTATTCACTAATTAAACTGTAGTGAAAAATATGACATGAAGAAAATGGGGTTAAAGTTACACATTGAAAGTTTTATTATCATGATGATAATAATAAAAAGTGAATAAAAAGTGCTCCTTTTGGTTGCTTCAGTCAGCAAGTAACATCGTTAAAGCTGTACTTTTACTGTGAAACATGAAGATTTCTACAAGCCGAACTAATGATTCAGCTTTGCAAGTTAGCTGGCGCTGGTAGCATCAGCAAGAAAAGTTTAGCGAAACAAAAAGGCATTTACTGTCACTGCCGTTAATGTGAGGAATTTGTGGGGCAATAATATTTACTTTAGTTATCGAAGGTGGGTGTGTGGCGACAGTGTCAGTTGGACAACGCTAAAACATTAAAATAATGTTTTTTCAAGGTTAGTTGGTAATTAAAACAAAGATTTCAGTTCAATATGGTTTCACATCAGTTATTTAAGTTGGCATGTTTAGCTCATACTTCAACACTTTATAAATTAAATCCTTGGGTGTTTTTTTTCTATTTCTTTGCAAAAAATTGCATATCCCTCAACAGCTGAAAAACAGCACGTGTGGAAATAAGGTTACAAAATTCAAACAGCATTGTGTAGCTGAATCTAATAAGAGACATCTTTGATAATCAGATAACCCATTAGGAAAAGAGTCACAACACTTTTGTTTGCAGTCTGCATGAAAAAAGAAGAGAAAGTGACACCAAGATTTTTAAATATAGAACATTTTATTCCAATTTTGTGTAGATGTTGTTCAAATTCTGAAGTAAAGGTTTCAATGCCAACAGAACCTTTGCATTTAAATGGTAACACTTTACATGCCCTCATCCAGTGACAATGAAAAGCTTCCTTAAAAAGATTTTTGTCATTTATTTTTCATATTTCCCTTGTAAGAAATAGTTCAAGTATAAAAATTCCCAACAGTGTAAAATAGCCCATCTGATGAATATTGAGCGAAAGGAGCACAGCTACTGAAATCTCGACAACAACTATACATTCTAGTGGAGAAAGCAGCAATTTTGCTTTTTTTTTCTTTTTGTAAAAGTTGTTTTTTGCTCTCGTCTAAACATAGAAGAGGCAGAGTACAATCTGCATGCAAACAGGCCTGCATTAAATAAAGTTCCTTCCCTAAAAAAAAAAAGGCTTAACGGCATCGAGCTAATATTTAAGGTCACGTTCTAAAGGATCATGAAGATAAAAAAAAAAAAAAACTAAAGTACAGTGCACATAACAGTATCTTAAATAAGTCCTACATCAACATTTTTGGTTGAGTATGTTAATATAATAATAATCATAATAATATTATTACTAAAACTAATCAATAACTTATATATGCCTTGAGATGAGTACATAATAATATTATTAATACAGTACCGCCACTAAGTCTCTACTCTTGGAGCGTCAACATAGTCAACCCTCAAAAATAAATATCTTAAATAGTAGATTTCTCTCTTTTTTCATTTTTTTTCTCTCTTAAATAGCAGTAAAAATGTAAGGCACACAGAACCAACAGAACGTCACAGAGTCGAATCCCCATCCTCTCCACCCCACCTGGTGTTCTTCACAGACATGAGGCAGACCAGTTGTTGGGGTGGCTTTGGTGAAAGTGTGTTTGTGGGGGTATACCTGACACCAGACTTGGGCAGCACAGAGGTGGAAGTGCTGACAGCTGCAGGGCTGAATGACTGGTGGGGTGGGGGCTCTGCGCTGGGTGGAGGGTTGTGAAGTTGGTTCCCAAATGGGCCCGGCCAGGGATTAAAATGTGACAGCTCAACAAACGAGCACAAGTGATGCGTTCTTTCCAGAGTGATCTGTCTGTGTGGCACTGGGGTGGCTCTGTCCACCCCCAACCAGCAGCTGCTCTTTCTCTTTCTCTCTCTTTCTTTCTCATTTTCTTTCTCTCCATCCCAGAGCCACAGAGAAACACGACTGTGCTGCCTTTGTCTTTGACTGCCATGTGTGCAACTCTGGATGCATGTGTTGCTGTATGTGTCAGTGGGTGAAATGTGGAAAAGCCACTGATTTAGTGTTTCTCATTGTCTGAAGCCGTTTTCAACCTCTCCCCTTTTGTCAGTGCGTTTGTTGTGTTTGCCAAGTCCCCCTTTAGTCCAAGAATAGAGTCCGAGTTGATGACATTTTCAGTCTTTTTGTTTTTTTCTTTGTTGTTTTGTCTCCTGGTGATTTGTTTGCTTTGCATAGGTCAAGAGGTCGAGCAACAGAGTAAAAAAAGGGACATTCAGCATCAGGAAGATAAAAGGTAGTTCTTCAAATATGTGTGACACAACAAGTTACGACTCCTCGACTTCCTGACAAGGTCACATTATAATAGCTAACACTTTGGAAACGGTTCCATTTCCCTGATTATCAGAAAATATTAACTCAAAAATATGAATAGACAAAAAAAGACAAGAAAGCCCCCAATGTAACAATAGTGATAATAAATATAAATGTTATGAGGGCATCAAATAACAGAAAATTAAACTTGTGGAAAACCACAAGTGAAAAAATAGAACAGTTTCCTTAACTAACATTAAGACAGCAATAGGACTTAAAGGCTTAGTTCAACACCTATACCAACCACAGGGATTAGTTCCTGCATTTTCTCTAGAAATAAGTACTCTACTACAATGATAATAGTAATGATAATTATAATCATAATAACAACAACAGTAATAATAGTAAATCTCTTTCCATTATTTGTTCTGCAACTTTTTTTCATTTTCTCTTTTTTTTGGTTGAAGCACAGCAAGTTGGAAAGTTACTGTAAAAGTTCCCACCTCACCATCATCATTATCACTATCACCACCATCATCATCAAAGCAACTCTGCCTCTGAGTCGCTGACAAGCCCACCCTTTAAGCCACTCCCTCTTCCTTTTCCTTCGGTGCTCCATCTTGAGCCCGTTCAGCTGTGGCCGGGAGCAGGCCTCTTCACTCTGTATGTCCATAGTTGCAGTGGCTGCTATTGCATTCGGTCAGCTTGCAGCTGCTGAGGCTGGTACTGACCGAAGGCTGCTGCGGCGGCGGCGGCTGAGCCCGGGGCTGCGGTGGCTAAAGGCTGCTGGACTGCGTAGCCGTAGCCCGCAGTAGCCATGTAGCCGGCGGCAGCAGGGGAAGCAGCATACGGGTACTGCTCGTAAGCAGCAGCAGCTGCGGCGCTGGCAGCTGCTGCAGAATATTGCGCATAGGCAGCTCCAGTGTAGTCGATGTAAGGGGATGAGGCAGTGGTAGGTGCAGCAGCTGCAGGTTGCACATGAGGGATTACCACGCTTGGCTGAACAAAGGCCTGAGGGTACACATAGTGTGCCGGGATGCTGTGAAACAAACGCACAAATGACAGGTTAGTTTGATAATCAGAGTACCAGACCCTACCCTAAAACCCAAACCCAACTCCAACACACTGCGGCTAAGCATCCGCCCGCCCACCACCCACCATCCAGCCCCAGTCCAATCCACCAGTCATAACACCAAGGAAATGCCTGCTAGTAGGGATTAGAACAATATAGGGTTGCCAAAATAGAAATCTCTGTGAAAAGAAGACATGAAGTTTAGGTAAACTTTGAACACCCAGATCACATCCGTATGATAACATGGGGAGGAGGTTGTGATGTCATGGTCTGTGTGGGAAACAACACGAGAAATGTTTTCTGTTTCGGTCAGAACTGACTTTGTGGAGAAAGGAGCCAGGTGAGAGGAAAAAGATGAGGGTATTTAACTCTCAGCCTGTTTGACCATCACAGGAGGATCTAGCTGTGGTGCTGTCCCGCTGTCTGCTGGAGGGCGAGCGGTTGGGGGTGGAGAGAGAGGGGAGGATTACAGTGTGGGGGGGGGAGGGGGGATTGGGGATGTGGACAGGGGATGAGCCAAGTGAAGCATTGTGAAAATGTCACTGCCACTTTGACAGCTGGACAGTTTTCAAAAAGAGACGCTGCTGGCCATTTCCCCCTCTCTGTCGGGACAAAGAGCTGGAGAGGCAGCGGGGGGAGCTGAGACTAGGTTAGCACCATGAGGGATGTTTCCATTAAATAAACAATTATGAACAATGAGCACATTTTGCACTCCATGACATAGCCCTACCCCGAGCCCTCGGACTCGATAAGGCAGGAAACTCAAACAGCTACAGTTAGGGGGGCTTTGACTGTAGGTGGAAGTAACAAGAAAAATTTTGAAAGCACCTATACAAATTCAAGCTCATTAATAAGCATCAGGCCTTTGTGTTCGTTGCAGAGGCCTTGTTAGAGCCCAACATGTAACAATGACCCCAAATGTGACCTGAAATGGGATTTAAAAAAAATGTAATAAAACTTAAAATGTAATAACTGGTAGAAAATGTAACATGATTTGAGCTCAGTTTTTTTGTTACATTATTGACCAGTCATCACATGTTGGGTTTTATTACATCTTTGTGACATTTTGGGCCATTGCTAAAAATCAGGCTCTAACAGGCCCCAGCAACAAATTTGTGACTGAGTAAGTGAGCAAAGTTAACTTCTTAATCTGTTGAAGGAAATTTCAAAGAAAACCAAATGATATGGTTGACTCTGTGTAAATTAAAGTCAGGGGGTTGCTTTAATGAGTCTAGATTGGAAGAAAGGAGATTGGGTGCAGAAATTGCTAAAAGCTGAAAGGAAGGATCTATCGTGGCAACCCTATTATCAGCACTTCATTATCCAATCCAACCCACATCTCAACCCAAAACAGTGTGCCAGAAGAAAAACAGGGAAGAAAACAAACCAACAGGAAGGTACCAGAGAGGAAGATATAAGTAAAAAAACAAGTCCACCTTGACAAGACTGAATACAGAAACAAGAACAACAAGGCCACAGCACAATCACTCAACTGAAAAGACACAAAAAGGGAAAACTGCATGATTTTGACTGTGTGACTGGGAAGAGTCAGAGAGTTGGTGTGGCTGTCAAACACATACATGCACGCACACAGGTTAGAAAGAACAATGGATGCTCCCTGTCTCGCTTCTATACTATCTGACCTGTTTTCAAGTTAAGATAGCAAAGCAGGAGAGCTCATGAGCCATCATTTAACGACACCTATCACAAGTGGACAACCTGCTGACTCACAGTGCTGTTTGGTGAAGCATCAAATAGGAAACAAACAACCAAATTCGCTGGCTGACAGTATTTTAAGCTAGGTTCAGTAGAAAACTCACATGCTCAGCAGGAGCAACGCTATGGCTTATTGAATATTAGTTTTTTTATTATGATGTATCAGAGGATTTTTTTATTATTATTACATTCAAAACACTTGAGTAGTTAACAGGACAAAGGGTTTGGCACAGTCGCAAGAGCACGCGCCCCATGTATGGAGGTAATTGTCGTCCTGTGTTATCTTACAGTTCAACAGTTTGTAGTTGCACTCGATGAAATCATGGTTGGCATTGACTTTGAAGCCTGGCTCACACCAGAGGATTCTTGGGTCAATTTGACCCTGATTCAGTCTTCCTGAAATTCATTAGAGGAATCGTGCTTGCGACCAAAGTGTGCCCAGATCTTTGGTCTGGATTATATTCTAGTGTAAATGGGTGACGGATCAATCTCCTAAGTATGTTGGTGTTTTTGGAACTTCTCACCCAATTTTTGTACTCCTAGTCTCAAAGTTTGGTTTTTTACTTTATTGTTTCCACTTTCACCATCTCTGGAGCATTGTCAGATTGACTGCTGCACATATACGTGCATATGCTAGCATATGCTAACATAGCACCCAGGCACATCAAAAGTAGAGTTTGCCTATTGGAGAAAAACTCTAGCCTTAAAAAATTGGACAGTTTTCTCTTTAGGTTCTCATAATATAGGGCCATCATGTATTTATGTCCCACTATGAGACCGTTCTATGGACTAGCATATGAACCTACATGCTTTACAGCGGGATTGTGTTGTGTGTTTCTTTGTGACCTATGAGTGTTTTTCTGGAGTGTCACAGTCACCCAGCGTTCAATAAATTTCTCTTTACTTTTGTGTGATACTAACGCATCACCTGTGTTATCGAATCAGAGTTGGATTACACAGGTGTATGGAGTTTGAGGGATCCTTTCCTGTGAGCAACATGACCTCAGCCCTTTCCTGTCTCTCATCTGAAGTTCCTCAAAGCTTAGTCCTTGGTTCCCTGCTATTTTCCACCTGAATGTATCCACTAATCAAGCTTAAAAACTTCAATAACAATAATCAACATTTCTGTTATGTGGCTGACACTCAGCTATATCTCTCATCCAGCTTTAATGACCACAATGATTCTGCTTAAAAATGGCTTGATGATATAAGATCATGAGCGGCAGAGAACTTTCATGGATTCAACTGAATCAAAGCAATAATCTAAGGACGAATGTCCACTTACAGCGTTTATTTGTGCCGTCTATTTTGCACTTATTGCTGTGAGGTTGAGACCATTAAGATCTGTTTTAAAATTCTCTGTATGCTTGATGTTTGCTTTTAGCAAGTAACAGCTCTATCCAAATATAATGAAACCATGACTCAGCTGAATTTTTTTTACATATAAATGAGCTGCACAGGTACACCCTTTATCCAGTATGTGATATTATTGCTTGACCAAACTTAAAACCAAGACCAGAAATTAATTTCTGAGAATGTATGACAAACAATTTTACGTTCATATTTATGAAAAGCCACTCTGACCCTGTTTGAATGACTCTTGCTCTGCTTACATGACAGATATATAGACACTATCATGCCGTCACCAGACCCCCCACAAAACACACACATACACACACACACACACACACACAGAACACAGAGCTTCATGCGACTGCAGTGTCAGCATTCGGGGCTTTGTGTGGCACAATGGGTGCACTTGTTTTTCTTAACACCACAGGCCCATGTGACGAAAGCTCGCTCCAAGAGAATGAGGGAGCGTGAGGGAGAGACATCCAGACATTTGTTTGTGTCACACTGCAGACAAAGACACACATACACTCACAGTTTAAACCCATACTCATCATGTAACAATGCAAAACACATTTGTACACACTCATTACTTTTCCTGTAGCTTGCATAAAAACTGATACTCTTTCATTCATGAGACATGCACAAATTGTTCCTGGTAAAAGACTACATGTTTGTGTTGTAGAGAAGAGCAAAGAGGCTGACACAGAGAGGAAGACAGGAGAGTCATGATGAAGAAACAGATGATTTGGAAGAAGGTACAAGTGGTGAATTTGTTACTCTTCAGTCGTATTAATTTAGGAAACTGCTAGTAACACCAGGAATATGCTGTCAGCACACACAAGCAGTGTTGGGATTTGTTATTGAAGGAACAATGTGAGGAATGGAATTACTGATTTAGGCAAAAAAAACAAAAAAACACACAGAAAGTTCACCACTCACTCCAACAAGACACATGACACATCCTGTTTAAAAAACACTAGCAGAAGCAACAAAAATATAAAAGAAACTTTGCACATCCTTGGCAAAGTTAACACGCCTCCACAAAAGAAAAAAGAACACCCCAAAAAATTCAATCAATCCAGCTTTTTTTTTCATTAAAGTGAGAAAGCACACGGTTTAGCTAACAACACCACTTCATAACTGCACACAAAGCTCTACGTTCTATTCAAATGAAGTTAAAAAAAGGTCAAAATCAACGTACATGCATCTATAATCACCATTTTCAGAGCTTGTTTGTGTGTGTTTGAGTCTACAGGTTAATCCTTTTCTCTGATCTGTGATTACGCTCGCAGAACTATTCCACAAACCAGCAGAGTTAGCTTAACCGAGAGCGAGCCTGTCGGACCAGAGAAAGATAGATAACATTGAGTCAGGCTGGAAGTTTCCATCATTGTCCACTCAGCACGCACGCACACGCACACACACACACACACACACACACACACACACACACACACACACACACACACACTATGTATGTATACACACTCTCACACACACTTTACAAACTGGCAAACCTAGAAAAAGCAGTTTGCCTGGCTGTTTGGTGAACAGTGATGGCAAAGCTGCAAACAACTTAATGTTCATTTCTCATTATCAGCCATCCATGAATGTTTTAGGAGACAAAGGGGTGAAAGAATTAAAAAAATAAGACTTAAAGTCAAATTTATCACACATTAAATTGATTTAAAATGCAACAAAAAACATGTCTGATTACTTTTTCTTCACATGAATACTTTGACATACTAACATTTATCTGAAATACTCATAGACTCATGTGTACTTACCCATAAGGCCTTTGGATGAATGCAGGGTGAATCTGAGGAACACCAAAAGTAAAGCCTGCAAAACAATCAAAGTAAAGGGGAGAAGGGTGAATTCAGACAGCTATAAAGTATAAAATTACATTATCTTATCTGAAACCAGTATCTGCATTAACATGAAAACATGTTCTTACAACTTCTCTATCTCTGGAAAAACCACGCAAACCCCGAGGTGAAAATAAGTGAGGACTGACTTGATTTTCTTGTTTGCTGCGTTGTTGATTAAACTGACTCCACACTCCCAAAGTAACTTTGGGAGAAAGAGACTCGCTATGTCGATTAAAACAGACTTTTTACCCTCTCTAAAACCAAATCTGCTCCTTTCTGGCAAAAATCTGAAGCTTGTAAAAGACATGAAATTAAATGTGCCTTTCTGCTTTTTTACTGTTCCTCTTTTCTTTACCTGGCTGCATCACTCGAGGCTTTGCCCCCAGGTAGGCCAGGTTGACGTTTGCCTTCCTGCCGTCAATGATTGGGTTTGGGTCCTTGCAGGCCCGGTCAGCAGCCGAGCGGTCAGCCATTGTCACCTTACACAAAGAGGAGAAAGAAATAACACAGTATGAGAGAGATGGACTTAAAGCTCCTGTCAGGAACTGTGTTTGCACTAAAATTGGTTCACCTTGTGATCAAAGTGACACTCTTTTCTTTGCATATGTTGTCCTTTATATGTGTTAATTTCATTTTCTCACAAAAATTGTCACCCAGCTTTTTTAACAGCCTTTCACCTTGAATATTTGCTATGAAGAAATAAAACAAGGGGCATTCTTCACTGGTTATCAACATTAAAAATCACAGAACAAAAGCTGTCAATCAGTTTGCTCCTACTCTAGTTTGGTTTTGTAGGGGGAAAGGAAGAATCACTGTTAATTTCAGTCATTTTCATAATCAGTTCAAAACTCCTAACAGTAGCTTTAAGCTCCAAGAGAAAACAGGCTCACATAACAACAGATATAAAGATGTGTATAGCTTTTATACGTTATGGGACAGTATTTAAGTGTTTGTAAGAAAAAAAAGTGGAACGTTTTGTTGATGATTTGAACATGCAGGATTCATTAATACGTGTGACAGGCATTTGGCAGCAAATACACATTCATCACCTGATTTTGGTGGTTCTGAAATTACTATTAAATTGGTTCCAGTTGGAGATGACTGCCAGACAACATCCTTAATCATTCTCAGTGCAACCAAACTGTAACACTTGGCTCAGAGCTTTACCAGCCAGCAGCTAACTCATTACACTCTTCTGGTGAATGAATGTGATGTTGCTGCAAGAAGTAAGTAAGGATTTATAAAAATAACTGAGTCAGTTTTACTTGCTGTGAATATTAAAGCTGCCAACACTTGTAATTTGTGCCAAAGTTTCTTTTAACATGTAATGTAAAACCTGTGGGGAGGTCAAACATGATAAGTATGGGTTGATACGATGTTGAGTTTTTAATTTTTCTTTAAGAATGAGAGAAAAAGGGGAAATTCAAAACAAACTCTGAGTGTCAAACTTATAAGACACAAACTTTAATGACACAAACTCAACCTGTCATTGCGCAAACGTTTATTATGAGGGTAATACACTGGAGAATTTAGCTTCTGGTTACTTCATGTGTCTCCATGTATGAAGTTTTATCACGAGTGGGGGTGAAATTTCTCATGCACTGTTACGACTGACGTTGTAAACATTTCTGAGAGATGATGAAACCGCATGAGAAAAACTGTCCTGTAATAATATCGAGTCATCATCATGCGTTTTTCCTCAGCCCACCACAGCTGTCAGCTCACTTTTTTAACATGTCAGGGCGCATACCGAAGCGCAACAAGTCGTTGGGTGCGAGATTGCAACAGAAGCCAGCGACAAATTTAGGCAGGATAGTGTTATCAGCACGCAAACACCTCATGATGGTGGGTGTTTTCATGTTAGTCAAGATGTAATGACAGGGAGCGTTGTGACACACAGACACTTGGGTTGGCAGGACTTTATCCACATGCGTAAAAAGTTTGTTGTAGAATGTGCGTAAAAGTGACAGATGTGTAATCGAGTGATACTCACAAATCCATAACCCCTTGACTTCCCAGTCTGTCTGTCGGTGATGACAACCGCTTCTTCAATCTCTCCAAACACCTCAAAATATTTCCTGAGACTTGAATCCGTGGTGTGGTAGGGAAGCCCCCCGACAAAAATCTTCGTGTAAGTCGTGTCCTTCTGCGTGGTGTGCATCGTTAGTGCAAAATACAATAAATAAACAAATAAAAATATGAATAGTGCAATGTCTCCTTATCAATATTTCTTTGGCTGAAGGGAGAGAAAAGAGAGATCAGCTGGCTCTGGTTTTTTTTTCTTTCAAAACAAAACAAAAAGTCGACAAAAATGAGGCCTTGGAGGTAGATTGATCTTCCGACAGTTAAGAGGAGAGTGATATGGAGCGGATTGTCCCACAGAGACCATCAGGTGTTTCCAGCTCTTCTTAGGGAACTCTGCTGTCTAACTGAATAGGTTTGGGACCCATTCCTAAAAGCGCTGCTGTCTAACTCCACCCAACTGTTGAGTGTGTTTCAGTGCCCGCCCATCGACGCGCACAAACAGCTGGGAACCTGCACAATGTGTGTGAATGACTGAACCTCTTTGAGTTAGAAGTTTGCTGAATGGAAACGACAACCAGAGACTTTTTGTCATTTCACCAGGTAAAATGAAACCAGAAACTTGAATTTTTAATGATCCAGGACAGCAACGGAACATTAAAAACAATGAGAGCTGGTTAAAACTAGTATTTTTTATTTTCATTTTTTTTTGTTGGTCATATAACCCAAACACATCCACTTCACGTGTCACTCCCTCATGCCCTGGCAAACCCTTGCAGGCTACCTGGGCATAAGAACTCAGCAAATCTAACTAATATATTATAAAAAGATAACTATAAATTATGAAATAAATGTATATTTTACGAAAACTAAATATTTTTAAAACCCCTGGTCAAAAGCCAGGTAAGATAGCTGCACATGTAAACAAGAGGCAGAGGAAATTTCAGTCACAGGCAAGACCACTGAAGTTGGCTTGGTTTTGATGCAGATATAAAAATGAAAAGTGTGAATGTTACACCTACCAACTATGACTGACACAGAACTGTTTCTTTTTTAAACTAGAATCATGTTCACTTTATCGTCAGGGGCCAACAAAACCTGATGACAGAGACTTTTTAATAGAGACAAACTGAACAGAAACTTCATGAAGATGCATGAAATTAAGTTTTTGTGTGATTTCCTCTGCTGTTTTAACAAATGTCAATTAATTATGCCTTTCTCACCTCTTTGGGGAAACAATTCATTCCTCAAACATGGACTCATTTGTGGAAATGTGCAGACTGGTTGATTTCAAAGAGCAGCTGTTGAGCAGCAGTATAGAGCAGACAGACAGGTGCAGTAGAGACAGTCCACCTATTGGGGTGGAGGGATGCATACACTGTTTAATGTAACTTGTTTCAAAGTAAAAATAAAATGCAGAGGGTTACCTTGAAATTTTATGCTATTTAAAAATGTAGAAAATAAAAACTGGTTTTGTTGGGATTGATTTTTACCATTTTGAGTAAAAAATGTGAGATATGATATTGAATTTGTGAGATATAAACTCAAAAGTTTCCTCATAATTTTGAGTTTGTTATCTCAAAACTTGGACTTTTCATCACTGGCCAAAAACAAATTCAAGAAAGCCAAGTTTTCATTTTACTTTTTGTTAACTTGCAGAAATGTGTTTCACACTTTTTAAAGAGACATGCTGTATTAAAGAGAGCAGAAGCATTACTTTTTTACTTCCCAAAATGTCCTCCTAAAATAAAAGCATAGTTCTTTTTGGTTACACAAGCTAATCACATGGGTTTAAAAAGCATCAAACAAACTGGAAAGAAACAATAGGTTATTCAGGTTATTTGCAACAAGTTATGACTCATTAAAACTGTTGTAACAACTCAAGTCAACAGAGCTGGCATTCCCCTCAGCAACAGTACTGAGAAGTCTGATATTAATAGTTGTGGTAGTTGGAGTCATGCAGGGTTATGACAACAGGTGTTTTTTAACCATAAGGTAATAAAAAGTCATAGTCATCTTCACTCATATCTATTGCTATAAAAGCAACTACAGGTTCAAAAACATAAATCCTGACACAACTTAACAAGTGGTCTGCATTTTCTTTGCAGAATTTTGAAAGAAAAAATTCACCTTAAACCAATGGGGAACACTTTTCAGAAACCAAAAAACATAAGAAGAAGATCAATAGCTTCAAACATGCCTTGCTCTTCTGATGGGACAGGAGTCTGAGCATCAATGATTAAAGCATCATGTGGAGCTCGGTCTCCTCCACATCCAGGTGACTGACAGCAGGATGTGTGTCCCTTTGAACAGCCGGCAACCAGGTAGGAGTCATTCAGATCCAGTAATGTGAGAGGGAACTCAGACATTAATCATTCATGAGCATTCTTGGCCTACCTGTTGCCTTCGCTCTGCTAATACAACACAGAGAAACAGCGCATGTTGACACCATTGTTAGTCTGAGTTTTTGAAAACTTGCATTCAGTGCCTTTGCAGTGAAATTTGCAAACTGTCCTCTTGACTTTGTTTTTGTTTTAAATTGTTAAGAAATGTGCTGACAACTCATTCTTTTTACAGCAAATTCAAAATAAGACTTGAATAAAAAAAGGGAGGTAAAAATCCATCCATTAACTGTGTCAATTTTCAACCGCTGAAGTATTGTTAACTCAGAAACGCAACCTGATAGAGCAAAACTCTGTGGTGTCTGTTCACTCACTGTTTTATTCATGCAGCCACGCACACATTAAAGTCTGAGAAGATCTGTGAAAAAAAGGGAGGGGGGCAGAATCATGTTTCCCAGCTCAACAATTGGGATCCGCTCATATTGCATTGAATTGTTTTTTGTACATATGCAACATTTTGACTTGTCTGAATCCTCTTTTACCTCCACAACTGAGCCTGTTTCTATATCGAAAGCTTTAATTGATCCAAATCCCTCTCTCAGATGTTCCCTCACCCTTTGGTAGAATTTTGCATCACAGGAGAGGAAGACAAATGGGTCATAAAAATATGCAATACAATAATATAGTGATACAAGTTCAACACTATTCAAATTAAAACTGGCACAGTTTGTAATAATGCATTATCTCAGGAAAGTAAAATTAATTTTGCCTGATTTTATGTTAAACACAAAAGGCTGAAGTGCCCAGGAGCTGAAACTATAGTTCTGTTTATTTGACTGTAACACACACACACCTGTCAGGCTAAAGGTCAAAGGTCACTGGAACAGCTGAATACCCAGAGCTCAGTCACACTGACCCTACATCTACACTGCTGAACCACTCAGGAAATCATCGAGAAGACAAACTTTGTTTAAGTCGATAGATAATAAAATAAAGCTTTTAATCATAAATCCCACCGAATTAGAAAAAATTCATCTTTATTTAAGTTTATTTTCACCTTACATATGTGAACACTTCAGGCACTTCCTCAATGATGCTGCCCTCTGATGACTGACTGCTGGGAGCTGCATCAGACTTTCATTTCACTCAAACAGCGCCATCTAATGTCCAAGTGAACAACTGCACAAATGAAACGTTAAGTTTGAAATGAGGCTCAGACTGTTACAGGTGAAACAAAAGGTGAGTCTGAATTATACCACAAAAGAACATAAAGCCTGGATAACTTAACATGCTTTAAGAGAATCACAATACTTTGGAGAGAAAATTATCTTTTAGTTGAGCTGAGACAATAATAGCACAGTTATGTGTGTGATTTTCTCACTGAAATAAAGCAAAATGTGTAGAAGTCTTAACGCCTTTCTTGGCAAAAGTTAAGCACAAGTCCCATCCGTGCAAATAGAAATGATTTTGGCTCTTATTTTACTCCTCTTAGTGCAGATCTGTTTTTTTTTTTTTTTGGTTCAAATTAAAATATTTTCTGTGCATGTTGAAAACCACTCCCCAGACTCCCTGAAGCTGTGAACTCTTCCTTTTTGAACTCCTCCACCTGACTCCACTCCTCCTCCTCTTCTCTATAACTATCCTCACCTTGCCTTTTTCCACCTCTGTTATCCTCCCCACCTCCTTCTTCTTCTCTGCCTTCTCTTCTCTCTGCACTGCTCTTATCTTCCTTGCTCTCCCTGCCGTCACCTGCCGCTTCTCTCACACACTCTCCCCCCTCTGCCGCCTCTCGTGGGATCAGGCTGTGAGGTGGAGGGTTCAGGGTGTCCGGGGTAAGAGGTGACGGTAGCATCTCCACGGGAGTGAGATCTTCATCCTGGTTTGAGCTGGAGGTCGGTGCAGGGTCACGGACACGAGCAGACTTTGACCTCAAACGCATCTTTAGCTTGTTCTCCTTTGACTGAGAAAGAGACAGGGGAGAGACGGGGAGTGTGTGGGCGAGAAAAATCAACGGTATAAACTCACACACACACACACACACACACTCATATACTAACACATACTCTGTACCTTGCGTCTCTCATCAGCCAGTCTCATCTTCTTCTCGATGTCTTCTATGCTTGGGAGGTTTTGTGCCTTATTGGCCTTCAGGGACTCGAGCCTGGCAGGAGGTCTTCTCATGACTCCTTCACTGTCATTCAGCTGATACAAACATTAAACACACGTCACACACATCAGGAGGAAAAGCACACACACACTTCAATGCAGTAGCTACAAGTGACTGAGATAAAAAGAAAAAGAAAAGATGTGAAACTGCATCTGCAGCTTCAAATATTAGACAAACACCAACCCACACAACCTCTGGAGCTTTTGCCAACTCAGAGCAAAATATTGTCTTTGTGTCGGTTGCTTGAGACTGAAAGATGGATAATCCTAAACTTAAATACCTCATTGTAGGATTTGTTAATTTATTTGCATTTATCACCTGCTGCCAATAAGATTGGCTGCAGGTTTGCTCAATCTTATTAGCTTAGGTGAACTTAGTGATCTAGAGCACTGATATATAAAATAAAACATAAATACAAGGAAAATTCTTCAGTGCCATAATTGCATCAGCTGACAAATACAAAAAGCAGCTTTAATGTCAACAGTTAGACTTATAATGTGCGTCAAATTTGCATTGGGGATGAGTACCTAACTCTGTACTTAACTGACTCATGTAAAATCAAACAGTATCATGTTTCAGTACCTAAACGCATCCCTATGACTGTGATGGAGTACTTCATGTCGTACATAGGCACAAAGTAAGTAGAGCTGGGTTTTAATATGTGCATTATTATGATAAGAAACACTGCATAGTCACCATTAATTTGTTAAATTGTAGTTAATTTCAGTTGCGGGTTTTCATGTTGAAGTAATCTGTGAAACATCAGTGATGTTACAGTACAAACAGTTGAATGTTGTTTTGATATATTCTTTTTTGAGGTTTATATATTGAGAAATGAATATGCTGAATTGAAATACTTTGAGAGTTTGTTAAGAAATACGTTAACATTTATTTCTAGATCAACACACACAAAAGTACCAAACAATGGTACCGTTGAGTACTGGTACCAACTCTCATGTACCAGACAACGGTACTATATTGATTTGAAAGTTACACATCCCTAATTTGCATGTCTCTCTTCCCTATGCCCAGAGTTCACCAGTTACCCACCATGATGCTGTATGCCTCCCCTGCACCGATGTTTTTCTCTCTCATCTGTTCAGCTGGGATGATTCCCTGAAGCAGAAGCTCCTCCAGGATCATGCTCGAGTTTTGGCGCTCTGGCTGCAAGGTGCTGTCCTGAGGCAGAAAGCCTGAGAGACAAACAGAGCCACATAAAACACATTAGGATAAAAACTAATGCTTTTCTCTGCAACATCATTATTTTCAATGTTCAGGGCAGTGTTTCTTAAACGAGTGGTCCGCCCTTGTGGTCTGCCATGATTGTGGGTAAATTGTGTGGATTTTTCTCTTTCTTTTTTTTTATGGAACACTAAAAAAAGAGACAAATTTACCAGAACTCACAGAGCTTTTTCCCAGATAAAAAATGTCAAGCTGATGTTTCTTCATTAACAAGCCTCCAGGCAAAATCAACATGTATTGGTAGTTTAAGATGAGGTCAGTAAAAAGAAAATCAAACAAGGAAGAAGAAACCTCAGATCTGACACTGTGCGAGATGAATCAGCTGCAGTGAGCATTGTGGACACTGTGGCAGAAACAGTGTTAGTGATGTATGATGGGAGTTTATAATACATCACTGTGCCATCTGGCCTGTTCTTCTGGGGCTACTAACTTAAGTTAGTGGTCTGTGAGTTTTTCGGGGGATGAGTGGCCCTTGGTTGACACAATCTGAGAAACACTGGTTTAATGCACATACATACCATCCTGTGTAACTCTGCTTGCATCACTTTCTCTTCCACACATTTGAGGAGGGGGTTTTCTGGGCACAGCCCCAGGTAAGTCACTGATGTCTCTGTTGTCCATCACCACCCCGCTGTCTGTGGTGACCTTTGACACGGCTGAATCTCCGCGCCGACTCCCTGTTTCAACCTGTGGCACGAAGACAGAACATGAAGGTGCAGTAACTTATTAGCTTGCTGTTTTCTCAGAGTCATCTTTGTGTTGATACACTGTCATGGCCACAGGTGCTGAGAAAGAATAACACCGCGAGCTAGAAACTCAAACCGTTGCTATGGCAGTATGAATTACTTCAGTTAATGTGACAAATATTTATCAGTAAAATGACAAAAAAAAGATTAAACTATCCAAGAGAACATGCAGAAGATACTTCTCTTTCTCAGACAACTACATCTTTCAAATGCTGCTCACTCGGTTAAACGTCCCATTTTGCCCAGACATGTCCTTCTTTTTGCTGGTAAAATTTGTCCGGGGGGATTTGATACAATTCCACAAAAATGTCCTGGTTTGCTCTGACTGCTGGGCTGCGCTCTCAGACAGAAAATCCTGAAGTGGATGTGCACGTTTACAGACCAACTGCAGATACACAGTAGTATCCTCCTTTTTGTTGTGGTCGTGACTGTTAGTGAGAATTATTTTATGGCCAATATAAGGTCACATTTTGAGATAAGAAGCCACAACTCTGCGATAGAAAAAAGTCAACATTTTTAGTTGAAAAGTCAAAGTATTGACATAACGAATACAATTTTGAGATAAAAAGTCATGGTTAAGAGCAAATAGAGTCAACATTTTAAAAACTAAGTCACAAATTTGAGACATTAAAATACAAGTTCTGAGATAAATAGCTGAGATTTTAAGATGAAAAAAAAAAGAATTTTTGAGATGAAAAGTCAAAATTGTAGGACAAAGAGAAAATTTTTTCGACAAGAATTCAAAATTTTGGGATGAAGTTGAAATTTTGAGGTGAAAGGTCAAAATTATGTGAAAAAAGTTATAATTTTGAGCTTAAAAGCCAATATTGTGAGATTAAAATTGAATAATTCTAGATAAAGTCAAAATATTGAGGTACTTAAGCTTAAAGAAATGAAGAGCCAAATTTTTTAGGTGAATAGTCAAAATTATGAGGAAAAAAAGTTGCTTTTTTTATCCCCAAATTTTGACTTTATATGTGAAAAAAAAACACATCACAGTCAGTTTTACATGTTTTATTTCTAACTGGTGGAACCCAAATACATTTTATTTATGTTTACATCATAATTTTAACTTTTAAAAGAGGAGGAGTGTTTAAATAGCCTATGTATGGGTTATGAAGCTACTTAGTCGTCTTTGAGTATCTTTGGGTTTTCTCCCCAAAACAAGGCTGGGTGGGGTCTTTGGGCTTTTAACTTTTATGGCCAACCTGGTAATAACAGAAATATAAAACCTAGTAAAATATGCTTTCTTACCTCTGAGATTTTACTGGCTAATTTTATTTGGCAGAGCAGCTAAATAATTCTGCCACATTTTATTTAATCATAAAAAAAAAACAACAACAAAAAAATGTTAACGAAGTGGCATTTCAGCAGCGCAATAAGCCCACACTTCGTTCTTCTTCTACTGGGATACAGATTTCACCGCAACACCAACGACTCATCGCTAATGTCTCTAGCTGTGTTGGATGTTTTCTAACTGTCGTATTTATCTGGGACATGTTTTAAATTCTTTAAAGCTCATTTTAAACTGTGTGAGAGTGGCTGGTTGAGTGACAGAGACCTTACCTCGTCTCTCTTCATCTCTTCCGGTGTCATCGGTGTTACCGCCGTGTTTGACGAGCTTCCGCAGCCCATGTTCACCTCAGAGAAACGACGAACTTCAGGTTCATAAAAGTCACCAATTCCAGGTTCAATTGTGTTCAACTCTGTCTGTATGTTATTTAAAACGGGAAACTTAACATTCCTCCACCCACAGTCTCCATGGACCTGTTGGGTTGCTAAGGGCCCGTTGCTACAATAAATCTGACCTGGTTACAGCGGTGATAACAGGGACACAGAGGGGAGGGGACAGAGTCAGGACACAGCAGAAGGGTCATTATAGCAAACAGGAAATATTTCGATTGAATCTAACCAATAAAAATACAGTTTTGGGGCTCATTTTTTTTATATAAAAGGCCCATTTTACAAATTTGTCAACAAAGATTTTACATCTGAAAATCTATCACTTGGTTCCTGCTGATTTGATGAAGAGCTCACAGAATTCAGCTATCTAGTTAGTTTGGGTATGTCACAAATTTGAGACATTAACCCTCTGATGCATGAATTATGAAAGTCAGTGTCAGGATTTTTCCCGTGAGTGTTTTTATTTGTCTTAAGGCATGAAAAAAAGTTTTCCATTTTTTTTCGTCAAATATATGTAACTGAGCATTCAACATAAAACACTGTGAACTTAATGTAAATATGACTTATTTTTTGTTTGACTTCTTTTTTTTTTTTTTTTGGGGGGGGGGGGCTAATTTCGTGAATAATCTTTTTTTAATGCTTTTCTAAACATTTTAACTCTCTTTCATCCATTTTAGCACTGAATAATTTATAGTTATTACACTGTTCTACCCTCAAATCTTTGTCTATTACTTTTTTTGAAAATATAAACATTTGGAAAAAGAATCGAAAACATTTTTCAGGCCCTAAGAAGAATAAAAATATCCTGACACAGGCTAATATGAATTTCCACCACATGAACCATTGAATTCAGGAGTAAATATGTTTTAAATAGGTGTCCGCTGTACTGACCACTATGCACCACAGGGTTAAAATAAAAATTCTGAGATAAATAGCTGACATTTTAAATTTTTGAGAAGAAATCAAAATTTTGAGATGCGGTTGAAATTTTGAGATAAGAGGTCAAAATTAATTGAAAAAGGTCAAAATTTTGAGCTAAAAAGCCAATATTGTGAGATTGAAATGTAATATTTTTAGGCCAAAATAATGAGAATAAGAGTCAAATTTAAGAGGAAAAAGAGTTTAAATTTTGATTTTTTGTTAAAATCTCAAAATTTTGACTTAATACATAAAAAAAATCACGAAAGTCAGTTTTACATTTTTATTATTAACTGGTGGATATGGGCTTAATACATTATTTTTATGTCCACATTTTAGTTTTCACTTGAAACGGAAGGAGTGTTTAAATATGAATGAGGTATGAAGCTACTAAGTCTTCTTTGAGGATCTTTGGGTTTTCTCCCTAAAACGAGGCTGGGTGGGGTCTTTGGGCTTTTAGCTTTTATGGCCAACCTGGTAATAACAGAAATATAAAACCTAGTAAAATATGCCTTCTTACCTCTGAGATTTTACTGGCTAATTTTATTTGGCAGAGGAGCTAAATAATTCTGCCACATTTTATTTAATCATAAAAAAAAAACCTGTTAATGAAGTGTCATTTCAGCAGCGCAATAAGACCACACTTGGTTCTTCTTCTACTGGGATACAGATTTCACCACAACACCAACGGCTTGTCGCCAACGTCTCTACCTGTGTTAGATGTTTCCTGGCTGTGGCCTTTTTCTGGGATATATCTAAAGTTCTTTAAAACTCACTTTAAACTGTTTAAGAGTGTCTGGTTGAGTGACAGAGAGCTTACCTCGTCTCTCTTCATCTCTTCTGGTGTCATCAGTGTAACCAGGGGCGTAGCACCAGATTCTTGGCCCTGTACACTCTCAATGTCATCTAATTGGCTTTCAATGGACAGAATGGCGAGGCTGTTGAATCTATCCTGACCCATTGTTGATCTCAGGTAGTTCTTAGCCAGCTTCAACTTGCTGAAAGCTCGTTCACCCCCTGCAACTGTGACAGGAAGTGTGTAGAAAATTCTCAAAGCAATACAAAGTTCTCCAAAAATGCTCTGTAGCTGCATCTTCCAGATGGCATTAAGGAGCTCAAGAGAGGAAAGATTTTTTGGAAATGTAGCATCATATATGGTGCGGAAGTGTAGCACTTCATTTTCAAATTCTTGTGAGAGATCAGTGTGATATATTTTTGCCAGTGCCCGGCATGTTGTTTTTATCTGCGCTTCAGTCATATCAGTCAGCTTCAGAATAGGAGCAAATGTTTCACATATGTTTGCTGTGGTCTGGAACCTTGCACTCAAGGCACTGATGATGTTATCCATTGCAACAAAAAATATGTTGTTCCTGAATGCATTTTCGGCATTGTCTTCATTCGTTGCATCCTCTTGTGTCATCTCATCAGGCATGCATTTCCTTTTCCGCTTTCGTCTCTCTTCACTCCGAAAATGATCAGGGATGTCCATTGCTTGTGCTGCTAGGGAAGCCTCTGCAAGCAGTGAGTCCCATCTGTTACGAAGAGCCTCCATTTCCTCTTGTAGTGCCTTGATGTTTGCAGCCTCAACATCCAGAGAAATATCTCCTGCCTGAAGAATCACATTTCGGTTTTCAATGCACTGCAAAATCTTTACCCACACAGTAAGAAGGACGATGGCATCAAAGGTCTTGAAATAACCAATCAAACCATTTGCCTCAGACTTGGCCTCACTTGTCAGACTTCAGGTGGCTAAGACACATTCTAGTGCCTCAAGGATGGAGGGCAAGTGAGCTGCCACAACTCGCACTGCAGCAGTGCGGGCACTCCATCCAGTGTCAGAGTGACGATGAAGAGAACATCCCGTCTTTTCTTTTAAGATTGCCCATCGCTCTGGGCTAGCACTGAAGAGATTATAGAGACGATTTACAGAGCCCAAAAATGTTGCAACCTCTGGACATGACTCAGCCGCATGGACACCGACCAGATTGAGGGTGTGGGAAGCACAGGGGGAGAATGTAGCAAGTGGATTCACTTTTAAAATCTGAGCTTGTACTCCTTTCACCCTCCCAGACATGTTGGCTCCATTATCATATCCTTGTCCTCTACAGTCTTTTAAAGGTATGCCATTGGACTGCAACGCTTCTAGAATTATTTCGGAAATTTCCTGGCCTGTCTTTTTGTGAAAATCTTTGAATTCGATAAACCTCTCAACTATCTTCCAAACACCACTGTCTTCTTTGTCGTGATGTACATATCTTACCAATACCATATTCTGTTCTATATGAGATATGTCTGGTGTTGAGTCACCTATGACAGAGTAATATATTGCATCTTCTCTTTCTTTCAGGATAGTGTTGAGCACTCTCTTGTCACAGAGCTCAATGAACTCTTTCTGCGTGTCTGGACTTAGGTAGTGAGGGTTAAACGTGACCCTTTCTTCTTTTGTCTTACTTTTTCTAAGTGCTCATGTAAGAGGGGATCATAATGGGACAACAACTCAAGAGTTCCAAGAAAATTGCCATTATGGACATAATCTAGATTTGAGGTTTTGCCTCTGAATGCAAGATTTCTTGAAGCCAAATGAAGAGTTACATCCAAAAGCCTCTCTAAGATCCTGGTATGCTTCTCTGCTTCTGTCTGGAACTGTTTTTAAAGGTGCCCATCAACTCCTGTGGCTACCTATAATGAGTGCTGAAGGCTTTTCCATTTTACATAGCACTGTTTATGGGGAGTGTGTGTCCCATGTTCTGGGAACTTACTATACATTTTTTGCCACTTGATGTCTGATAACTTAAGTCCATCCTTGCTGTTCAGTGCACTTTTAGATGGCCTTGTCTGCTCATGTGAGAGTAGAAGGCATGGGATACAGAACAGAGCCTTTGCACTGTCACTGTGAATCAACCAGTCCCTCTTAATCTTCTCACGCCCATTGGCCGACTTAACATATTGAAGATAGTTAGGGAATGCTTTGCCTTCCTTGTCTTTGGGTGCCACTTTGGTCAAGTCTACACTTTCACTAGCCAGTCTGCAAACTAGAGTCTCTCTCTGCTGAGCAGTAAGCTTGTCTGGCCACAGTCCTGGGTCCTCTGACAACAACTCCTCTGCATTTCCCTCACTTGGCCCTTCCTTTTCTCTCTCCCCAGCCTCCTCACTACTCTCAAACACATCTACAAGAATGAAACACACATGATTTACGTTAGCCTCAACCTGATTAATAGTCTCACATGTAATGATGCATCCTACTTGATGACACTGGCCGCTGCTTGTTACAGTTGAAACTGCTCGTACACATGATTGCTGGTAATAACTTTAAGTTGCCTCTATGAGCTCACCTTGTCTCACATCCTCAGACTCACACCCTTCCATGCCTTCAGCATCTGATGTAGAGCTCTCTACTTCTACAAGAACAAAGAATTGGTATTAGCCTCTTAACATACAAATAACCCAACCTACTTTTTAAAGCAAGCTCACTTTATATTTCTAGAGCCATTTCAGTGCAAGACAAACTGTTAAAAATACTGAAACATATGGCCAAGCATTGCTTATTATGTTGACAGATTGTCTTTTAAATGGGGCTCATTTTTGTGTTGCTATGGGCTGAGCTCTAAGGCTGTCAACCAACCAGTCATAACTGGTAAGCATCCACAAGAGGGCATTTGACAGCGTGAAGAAACATCAGATATGCTTTCCTACAATCGATGCTTAGACTAGCCTAATTATTTGCTACAACACACAGTATTCATCATGGTCCGCAAGTTGCAGAGGTAAAAATGTTTTAAGCCATTTTTCAGCCAGATTGAGAGGAGTAGCTAATTGTTTTTCTATGTTCTCACCACCCACCTCCCTCTCTCTCTCTCTCTCTCTCTCTCTCTCTCTCTCTCTCTATCTATCTATCTATCTATCTATCAATGGCAAAATGTATGGCAAAAATCATAATCACAATTATTTTTGATTGATATTGAGATCACAGTTATTTAACATGATTATTCATTGGCTTTGGTAACATCATGAATTTATTGAGCATTGACAATAGCTTTTAAGCACTGCACTGCAATGCTAAGGCTTTTTACCAGACAAAAATAATAAATTGCTTTATTACTCAATTAATATATTACTAGTGTGCACTTGAGCCTACAGTGATATTGGTAGGCTATTTACATGTTGATATATGCAGCAGAAATATTGCTGGGTGGATCATTTATTAAGTGTCAGCACAGAGTTTCACTTTCAGCTATGTTAGTATAGGCTATAGCACTGAACCAAATGGATGACTAACTTTAAACTTAAGGTAAACAACTCGCATTTAGGCAGCGATCTACCAGGCAGCAGCTCGCTCGCTCGCTCTCTCTCTCTCGCTCTCTCTCTCGCGCGTGTGCGCGCACGAACCATCATACCACCGTAAGGGGTAGTCGGAGGGGAGGAGCTCGCCCTTGAAAACTTAAACAACGATCTCACCTTGTCTTTGCTCATCTATTGTCTCAGCCTCATCTTCGGAAGAGCCGCCAGGACTGACCACTGCTGCTCCAGCTGCTCCAGTTGCTGCAGCTGCACCACTGTTTGTTTCTGAAACTGGTTCATGTTGACAACTAATGTTAGCTGGCCCATAACTGTCTTAATACTACAGCCGCAAGCAGCCTGGTTGCCAACTAGCTAAGCTTAAGACTTGACGTGAGCATACAGAAATCAGCAGCAGCTGTCTGGAGTGGACTATGTTAACTTTAATTGGACTTTGCATGACAAGCAAACTCGGTTCACCTTTGGGAAAGAAAGCAGTCAACAGCTGCCTCCCCTCATTCTGCCTTCTTTGTTTTTCTTCTCTCTCCTTCTTCTTGCAGTAGCCCCACTTCTGCTTTTTGGGCAGCATGTTGCCAATTCAATGTGGGTTCACTGACGTTACACTTGTCGCCGGTCGCTGTCGAAAGGACGAAACAATATTGCCCCTCCAAGAGGGGGCCTCCAGAATGTCCAATATGTTGGGAGGACTGTGACACAAAGTTCGTTCTCTCAGCTGATGTTATCAATGTATGAAATAAAGCATGACAGCAATTAATTGGAGGGCCCAAGTATTTGGATAAAAAAAAAAAAAAAAATTTCATGGGCCGCTCAGCCTACTCGGGCCCTGGGTAGTCAGGTCCACTAATCCCCCAATTAAACAAAAGGTCTTTTTTCTCTAGGTAGACAAACAATAACACATTGCATAGATAGGGTCATAGGATCTCATTGACCAAAGCTGAGCTACAGTACAGAACTGCTGGAACAAGCACATGCTTCGAGCAGGAGTTGAACCAGCGACCTTAGGATCACTGCTTATTCCATCGTCTACAGTCCTCCACTCTACCAACTGAGCTATGGAGTTAGGTGTACAGCACAGAAAGCAGGAGATCCCTTTGACAAGCTCAACAAACAGGCACTAAGCAGGGAAAGGGAAAATCACTGTACCTCTGTGTTGGCTCACTTCATCTCACATGCCAAAAGTCTTCTCAAAAGTCACAAAACACACCTTCAAAATGAAAAATTACCTCTTGTCTAGAGGTCTTTTTTCTCTAGGTAGACAAACAATAACACATTGCATAGATAGGGCCATTGGATCTCATTGACCAAAGCTGAGCTACAGTACAGAACTGCTGGAAAAAGCAAATGCTTCGAGCGGGAGTTGAACCAGCGACCTAACGTTCACTGCTTATTCCATCGTCTGCAGTCCTCCACTCTACCAACTGAGCTATGGAGTTGGGTGTACAGCGCAGAAAGCAGGAGATCCCTTTGACAAGCTCACAAAAAGGCAACAAGCAGGGAAAGGGACAATCACTGTACCTCTGTGCTGGCTCACTTCATCTCACATGCCAAAAGTCTTCTCAAAAGTCACAAAACACACTTTCAAAATGAAAAATTTCCTCTGGTCTATGGGCCTTTATTCTCCAGGTAGACCAACAATAAAACATTGCAAAGATAAGGCCATTGGATCTCATTGACCAAAGCTGAGCTACAGTAAAGAACTGCTGGAACAAGCACATGCTTCGAGCGGGAGTTGAACCAGGGACATCAGGATCACTGCTTATTCCATGGTCTACAGTCCTCCACTCTACCAACTGAGCTATGGAGTGGGGTGTACAGCACAGAAAGCAGGAGATCCCTTTAACAAGCCCACAAAAAATAAGGAAACAAGCAGGGTAAGGGAAAATCACTGTACCTCTGTGTTGGCTCACTTCATCTCACATGCCAAAAGTCTTCTAAAAAGTCACAAAAAGAACCTTCAAAATGAAAAATTACCTCTGTCTAGAGGTCTTTTTTTTCTCTAGGTAGACCAACAAATAAACATTGCAAAGATAGGGCCATTGGATCCCATTGACGTAGGCTGAGTTACAGTACCGAACTGCTGGAGAAAGCACATGCACGAGCGGGAGTTGAACCAGCGACCTAAGGATCACTGTTACAACCATCATCTACAGTCCTCCACTCTACCAACTGAGCTATCGAGGAGGGTGTACAGCACAGAGAGCAGCAGATCCCTTTAACAAGCCTACAAAAAATAAGGAAACAAGCAGGGTAAGGGAAAATCACTGTACCTTTGTGTTGGCTCACCTCATCTCAAATGCCAAAAGTCTTCTCAAAAGTAAAAAAAAACACCTTTAAAATTAAATTTACCAGTGGCCTACAGGTCTTTTTTTCTCTAGGTAGACCAACAAATAAATAGGGCCAATGGATCTCATTGATGTCGGCTGATCTACAATACAGAACTGCTAGAAAAAGCATATGCTTCGAGCGGGGGAGCCAGCGACCTAAGGATCACTGCTACAACCATCATTTATAGTCCTCCACTCTACCAACTGAGCTATCGAGGAGGGTGTACAGCACAGAGAGCAGGAGATCCCTTTAACAAGCCCACAAAAAAATAAGGAAACAAGCAGGGTAAGGGAAAATCACTGTTCCTTTGTGTTGGCTCACTTCATCTCACAGGCCGAAAGTCTTCTAAAAAGTCAAAAAAAAAACCTTCAAAATGAAAAATTACCTCTGTCTAGAGGTCTGTTTTTTTCTCTAGGTAGACCAACAATAAAATATTGCAAAGATAGGGCCATTGGATCTCATTGACCAAAGCTGAGCTAGAGTACAGAACTGCTCGAAAAAGCACATGCTTCGAGCGGGAGTTGAACCAGGGACCTCAGGATCACTGCTTATTCCATTACTACAGTCCTCCCCTCTACCAACTGAGCTATGGAGTGGGGTGTACAGCACAGAAAGCAGGAGATCCCTTTGACATGCTCACAAAAAAGGCAACAAGCAGGGAAAGGGACAATCACTGTACCTTTGTGTTGGCTCTCTTCATCTCACATGCCAAAAGTCTTCTCAAAAGTCACAAAACAAACCTTCAAAATGAATAATTTCCTCTGGTCTATGGGCCTTTATCTCCAGGTAGACCAACAAATAAACATTGCATATATAGGGCCATTGGATCTCAATGACGTAGGCTGAGTTACAGTACCGAACTGCTGGAGAAAGCACATGCTTTGAGCGGGAATGGAACCAGCGACCTAAGGATCACTGCTACAACCATCATCTACAGTCCTCCACTCTCCCAACTGAGCTATCGAGGAGGGTGTACAAAACAGAGAGAAGGAGATCCCTTAAACAAGCCTACAAAAAAAGGAAACAAGCAGGGTAAGGGAAAATCACTGTACCTTTGTGTTGGCTCACTTCATCTCAAATGCCAAAAGTCTTCTCAAAAGTAAAAAAAAAACACCTTCAAAATGAAAATTTACCTCTGGTCTAGAGGTCTTTTTTGACTAAGAAGACCAACAAATAAATAGGGCCAATGGATCTCATTGACGTAGGCTGATCTACAATTCAGAAGTGCTAGAAAAAGCACATGCACGAGTGGGAGTTGAACCAGGGACCTCAGGATCACTGCTACAACCATCATCTACAGTATCCCCTCTACCAACTGAGCTATGGAGTGGGGTGTACAGCACAGAAAGCAGGAGATCCCTTTAACATGCTCACAAAAAAGGCAACAAGCAGGGAAAGGGACAATCACTGTACCTTTGTGTTGGCTCTCTTCATCTCACATGCCAAAAGTCTTCTCAAAAGTCACAAAACAAACCTTCAAAATGAATAATTTCCTCTGGTCTATGGGCCTTTATCTCCAGGTAGACCAATAATAAAATATTGCAAAGATAGGGCCATTGGATCTCATTGACCAAAGCTGAGCTACAGTACAGAACTGCTGGAAAAAGCACATGCTTCGAGCTGGAGTTGAACCAGGGACCTCAGGATCACTGCTTATTCCATGGTCTACAGTCCTCCACTCTACCAACTGAGCTATGGAGTTGGGTGTACAGCACAGAAAGCAGGAGATCCCTTTAACAAGCCCACAAAAAATTAAGGAAACAAGCAGGGTAAGGGAAAATCACTGTACCTTTGTGTTGGCTCACTTCATCTCACATGCCAAAAGTCTTCTAAAAAGTCACAAAAAGAACCTTCAAAATGAAAAATTACCTCTGTCTAGAGGTCTTTTTTTCTCTAGGTAGACCAACAAATAAACATTGCATAGATAGGGCCATTGGATCCCATTGACGTAGGCTGAGTTACAGAACCGAACTGCTGGAGAAAGCACATGCACGAGCGGGAGTTGAACCAGCGACCTAAGGATCACTGCTACAACCATCATACAGTCCTCCACTCTACCAACTGAGCTATCGAGGAGGGTGTACAGCACAGAGAGCAGGAGATCCCTTTAACAAGCCCACAAAAAATAAGGAAACAAGCAGGGTTAGGGAAAACCACTGTACCTTTGTGTTGGCTCACTTCATCTCACATGCCAAAAGTCTTCTCAAAAGTCACAAAGCACACCTTCAAAATGAAAATTTACCTCTGGTCTAGAGGTCTGTTTTTGACTAAGAAGAGCAACAAATAAACATTACATAGATAGGGCCATTGGATCTCATTGACGTAGGCTGAGTTACAGTTCCGAATTGCTGGAGAAAGCACATGCACGAGCGGGAATTGAACCAGCTACCTAAGGATCACTGCTACAACCATCATCTACAGTCCTCCACTCTACCAACTGAGCTATCGAGGAGGGTGTACAGCAAAGAGAGCAGCAGATCCTTTTAACAAGCCTAAAAAAAAAGGAAACAAGCAGGGTTAGGGAAAATCACTGTACCTTTGTGTTGGCTCACTTCATCTCAAATGCCAAAAGTCTTCTCAAAAGTAAAAAAAACACCTTTAAAATTAAATTTATCAGTGGCCTACAGGTCTTTTTTCTCTAGGTAGACGAAAAAATAAATAGGGCCAATGGATCTCATTGACGTAGGCCGATCTACGATACAGAACTGCTAGAAAGCACATGCACGAGCGGGAGTTGAACCAGCGACCTAAGGTAGTGACGATGTTGGTAGTAGATGTCAGGAGGTGAGATGGTTGACTCGATAGCTCCTCCCACATGTCGTGTCTCTCGTCCTCTAGGGAAATTGTTCGGGTGTTTTTTATTCCTTTGTTCGTCCCATTCCCTTTTAGTGACATGCTTTGTGTTGGCTCACTTCATCTCACATGCCAAAAGTCTTCTCAAAAGTAACAAAAAACACATTTAAAATTAAATTTACCAGTGGCCTACAGGTCTTTTTTCTCTAGGTAGACCAACAAATAAATAGGGCCATTGGATCTAATTGACGTAGGCTGATCTACAATACAGAACTGCTAGAAAAAGCACATGCACGAGGGGGAGTTGAACCAGCGACCTAAGGATCACTGCTACAACCATCATCTACAGTCCTCCACTCTACCAACTGAGCTATCGAGGAGGGTGTACAGCACAGAGAGCAGGAGATCCCTTTAACAAGCCCACAAAAAATAAGGAAACAAGCAGGGTAAGGGAAAATCACTGTACCTTTGTGTTGGCTCACTTCATCTCAAATGCCAAAAGTCTTCTCAAAAGTAAAAAAGAAACACCTTCAAAATGAAAATTTACTACTGTCCAGAGGTCTGGTTTGACTAAGAAGACCAACAAATAAATAGGGCCAATGGATCTCATTGACGTAGGCTGATCTACAATTCAGAAGTGCTAGAAAAAGCACATGCACGAGCCGGAGTTGAACCAGGGACCTCAGGATCACTGCTTATTCCATGGTCTACAGTATCCCCTCTACCAACTGAGCTATGGAGTGGGGTGTACAGCACAGAAAGCAGGAGATCCCTTTAACAAGCCCACAAAAAATAAGGAAACAAGCAAGGTAAGGGAAAATCACTGTACCTTTGTGTTGGCTCACTTCATCTCAAATGCCAAAAGTCTTCTCAAAAGTAAAAAAAAACACCTTCAAAATGAAAAATTACTACTGTCCAGAGGTCTGTTTTTTCCAGGTAGACCAAATATAAAACATTGCATAGATAGGGCCATTGGATCTCATTGACCAAAGCTGAGCTACAGAACAGAACTGCTGGAAAAAGCACATGCTTCGAGCGGGAGCTGAACAAGGGACCTCAGGATCACTGCTTATTCCATAGTCTACAGTCCTCCACTCTACCAACTGAGCTATGGAGTGGGGTGTACAGTACAGAAAGCAGTAGATCCCTTTAACATGCTCACAAAAAAGGCAACAAGCAGGGAAAGGGAAAATCACTGTACCTCTGTGTTGGCTCACTTCATCTCACATGCCAAAAGTCTTCTAAAAAGTCACAAAACAAACCTTCAAAATAACAAATTACCTCTGTCTAGAGGTCTTTTTTGACTAAGAAGACCAACAAATAAACATTGCAAAGATAGGCGGTAACCTAGAGTAACTGCATCCGACTCAATGTCATGGCTTGACGACCTCTTTCGTGTACGTGCTCGCCCTCAACTTGGTCGCTGGATTCCTAGTGACGATGTTGGTAGTATGTCAGGAGGTGAGATGGTTGACTCGATAGCTCCTCCCACATGTCGTGTCTCTCGTCCTCTAGGGAAATTGTTCGGGTGTTTTTTACTCCTTTGTTCGTCCCATTCCCTTTTAGTGACATGGAAACACAACCGAGTGCTCATCTCAAATGCCAAAAGTCTTCTCAAAAGTAAAAAAAAACACCTTTAAAATTAAATTTACCAGTGGCCTACAGGTCTTTTTTTCTCTAGGTAGACCAACAAATAAATAGGGCCAATGGATCTCATTGACGTAGGCCGATCTACAATACAGAACTGCTAGAAAGCACATTCACGAGCGGGAGTTGAACCAGCGACCTAAGGATCACTGCTACAACCATCATCTACAGTCCTCCACTCTACCAACTGAGCTATCGTCCTCCCACATGTCGTGTCTCTCGTCCTCTAGGGAAATTGTTCGGGTGTTTTTTATTCCTTTGTTCGTCCCATTCCCTTTTAGTGACATGGAAACACAACCGAGTCTTCATCTCACATGCCAAAAGTCTTCTCAAAAGGCACAAAACACACCTTCAAAATGAAAATTTACCTCTGGTCTAGAGGTCTTTTTTGACTAAGGAGACCAACAAATAAACATTGCATAGATAGGGCCATTGGATATCATTGACGTAGGCTGAGGTACAGTACCGAACTGCTGGAGAAAGCACATGCACGAGCGGGAGTTGAACCAGCGACCTAAGGATCACTGCTACAACCATCATACAGTCCTCCACTCTATCAACTGAGCTATCAAGGAGGGTGTACAGCACAGAGAGCAGGAGATCCCTTTAACAAGCCCACAAAAAAAGGAAACAAGCAGGGTAAGGGAAAATCACTGTACCTTTGTGTTGGCTCACTTCATGTCACATGCCAAAAGTCTTCTCAAAAGTTAAAAAAAACACATTTAAAATTAAATTTACCACTGGCCTCCAGGTCTTTTTTTTCTAGGTAGACCAACAAATAAATAGGGCCAATGGATCTCATTGACGTAGGCGATCTACAATACAGAACTGCTAGAAAAAGCACATGCTTCGAGCGGGAGTTGAACCAGCGACCTAAGGATCACTGCTACAACCATCATCTACAGTCCTCCACTGTACCAACTGAGCTATCGAGGAGGGTGTACAACACAGAGAGCAGGAGATCCCTTTAACAAGCCCACAAAAAATAAGGAAACAAGCAGGGTAAGGGAAAATCACTGTACCTTTCACAACCGAGTGAAGTAGAGTTTACGGTTTTCAGAAGAGTTTTCAGTGTTTTGTGTGGAAGTTTTACTTTTAAATGGAGACCAGATCTGGTCTTTTTTGACTAAGAAGACCAACAAATAAACATTGCATAGATAGGGCCATTGGATCTCATTGACGTAGGCTGAGTTACAGTACCGAACTGCTGGAGAAAGCACATGCTTTGAGCGGGAGTTGAACCAGCGACGTAAGGATCACTGCGACAACCATCATCTACAGTCCTCCACTCTACCAACTGAGCTATCGAGGAGGGTGTACAGCACAGAGAGCAGGAGATCCCTTTAACAAGCCCACAAAAAATAAGGAAACAAGCAGGGTAAGGGAAAATCACTGTACCTTTGTGTTGGCTCACTTCATCTCAAATGCCAAAAGTCTTCTCAAAAGTAA
>RPOG01003128.1:0-71642 GCA_008086565.1 Thalassoma bifasciatum | reverse complement strand
AAAGCATAAATGATGCATCTGTTTTTAGGAGTCACTTTCCACAGTGACTTTGAGCCCTGAATATTCATGTTCATAAGAACTCAGTGCTACAGTATGCATATCTAATAAACTCTTACATCATAGTATCTGCAGGGGCATAGAGTCTGATAAAGGGAACCAAGATTCATTATGAAAAGCTGGAATCTTATACATGATAACAGCTTTAAGTGTGCGCAGTATGTTCTGAAAATCTGACTGTCATGACTTTGTATATCTGTTGTCATGTTGAGGTTCTCCCATTTTCAAAAATGTTTCTTGTCGAAGGAAAAAGTTTCACTGATTTCTCAAAATAGACTCCCTCTGTTCCACGTCTGTCCAGCTTTTGTGGTCAATGTACCCTCAGGCTTCTTAGACATCCATTGATTCAGAAATAGAAAAAAAACAGAAGAAAGTGATTTAGACTATCCAGACTCCAGGTTGAAATATTTTTTGTCAGGATGAATATAAATGATACTACTGTCTCCGTATGACAGTTAGAGTATTTGTTTTACTCAGGATGAGCTCTTTGAGTCAACAGAACAGTTCACCATTGTCACCTTTGCCGTATGTTGATTCCAACATGTCTAACCAGCACAGCCGGATCTGTGGGATCTGGATATGCTGTTCCTGGTGAAATGCCACAGAGCGCTTGTATTTTTATGCAAACAGACAGAGACCAATGGCATGTTGTAGTGCCAGACTTTTTGATCCAGAAAATGGAGATAAAGCTGTACAAGAGTTGTGGCTGGTTAACGTTACACAGTTTACAACACAATCACACCAGAGGTATCTTGGCCTGCAGGGAGCCCTGAGGGCCTCTGCTCATGTTAGCCACACCCTGCTATATATGACACATTGTTTGTCCACAGGCTCTGCAAGCTACCTTAAATACGAGATAGACCACTTGTTTTGTCAGACAATGAGACATTTTATTGATAAGAAAATTAAGTGCTTTGGAAAATCCTCCGTTCAAAATGAGAGGCGAAAATTTCAAGGACAAGCAAGCTGCAAGAGCAGTTTAAAGAGGGGGTATTCTGCCCTTCCATATTTCAAACATGGTTATACAGCAACAATGCTGGGTGTTCAGATTAAACATGCAGATTTTTGAGCCATGTGTTGTATAAATCCCTGAATCTGATCTAAATAGCTCACTCTAAAACTAAGACAAGATCTCCACAAGATCAAATGGTTGATGATACTTTGGAGGGGCGGGCCTCAAACACCAAGGACTGCCCATAGTTTCACCCACCACAAGGCACCAGAAGGCTGCTCAATCACAGGGAATGGGGTTTCAAGGAAGAGGGATCCTTAAAGAGACAGTCGGCTAGAATATAGTGTTTGAGGCAAAAGATGAAATAAAGGTTTTCTAAAACACCAGTGTGAGAAAAGTAGCTGTTTAGTTTAACTGTAAATCATGTTAACTTATTGTGGAATACAAAGCCTAGAAAAAAGCACATTGTATCCTCTATAAGTTTAAAATCTGCATTTCCTTAAGCGTCCACTTGGGGCTGGCTGCAGACTTCCATAGACCCTACAATGCTTATTTTTTTCAGGGGATGATAAATGTTTATAACCTGCCACCATAAAGAAAAATTCTTTTATCCCAGTAGCTTTTTTTTTGCATATAAAACCTCTGGAGGTGTTTTGTTTTTTAAGCAACAGACTTGATTATATTCAGTTTTGGAGTTATGCATAAATATTGATTTTGATATTGATGTCTCACCCTGAGAAACATCCGAAGGAAATAACTACCATGTGTGTTATTGTTATCCTCCTCAGTTAGCTGGTAACCACACCCTGTTTAACCAAATGGACAACTTGTCGAAATAAAGAGAAGCATTAGATGCATCCCTCTTGAGATCCTGATCACTTCCAGTCTGAACATGCCTACCGTGTCTTTAGTGCTTCCTATTTGCAACCACAGAAGACTCAAACATCCATGGTTACAAACCTGGATATGTTGTGCTGCTTTATTCAATGCACGTTTAACCCGATTTGACGCGATTCAACTCTGACTGCTTTCACGAGTTAATCCCTGAGCATCACTGTCCACTTAACCCACAGCTCAACACGAATGACTGAGTAGTCATTCAGGATTAGATCGTGTAAAGTAACAGCACATAGAGGGTTAGTTTATTCCCCTCGCTCTTTTTCACAAACAGACATGAAATAGGAGTTCAGTGCACCAGCAGTCACATCCTCCCTTTCATCAGAGGTGGGCGTTTTCCAAACCCTGCTCTATCCTGGCGAGGATAAGGGTCAAGAAAAACCCTTTTGAATGATGCTCCCTGCCCCATTCAGATTAACAGATGTGAGTCTGACCCATTTCTCTGTCGGTCTTAAAGTGGTATTAAAAATCCCAGCGTCTGACATCCACAGTCTCATAGCAACAGTAGTCCGAAAACTACTAATCCATGTTTTATCCAATGCTGGCACATTTTTTACCTGTCCATCCGTACGACAAATGTCCCTTGTGATCAAAAGAGTGAGACTGCAGCAGGTGGAATGAGCTGCCTCTGTGCAGTGGTGAAGGTTAACCCTCGAGCAGGAGTAAAGAACTGAAACACTCTCAACATGTTTAATGGAAAACATGCATTAGTCTTCCTTTCAAGGTGCATTAACAGATGCATCGTGCTGCTTTTATACCAAGCATTCCATGTACGTCAAACATCCATTTTCTGTGCTTTGTGCAACCACTGAAACTTTTGAATCAAATCATTGTTGAGATGAATTCATCTGCAATAATTGAAGAACAGGTTTTAAAAGTCTTTACTGGAATTACAAAGCTAAACTGAAACGTATGTAATGTTGTTTCATGGAAACAAGCAGTGGTTTCTCACTGAGCAGACATTTAAAAGGGATAGTCAGACTCAACTCATTTGTTGTGGTTTATAAGTGAATTGAATTCTGATTTGCCCACTCGTCTTATGGTCAGAAAATCTCAGAAAAGAAGTCAAAGTTAAACACATCTTGCACAAGCAGAAGCATGTCTGACCCTATTGGTGAACAGTGTCTAAGGCTGTTTTCCTCCTAATGAAATTTGAATGGTTTTCGAACACGCACGACAATAACAGGAGATATTCGGCAACCCCCCCCCCCCTCCAGAACGAAAAGGCTTCAAAACACAGACACGTGCCATTTCCATTATATCAACTTTTGTTTTTATTAACAATGTCCCAGTGCACAATGGCGTAAACCATGTTAATTTCCAGTGGAACACATGGAAAATACAGACTGTCTGACTTATTTTCGCAGTATTATTTGCCAGAAACACAAGCCTGTCAACCGGCACACAGCGCTCCACGTGTGATTTGGCGTTATTATAGTTCGCCCTGTGTGGCTTTTTACATCCTCCATGTTTCTCGAATGTATCTCACTCTTTGTTTGATGAGGTCTAGGGAGCAGTTTATGCATCTGACGATCAAGCTGTGGTGACAGCGCCCTCTGCTGGATGAAACGGTCCACTGTCCCAGGCACTCTCATGGGCTTCTGCACAATAGTTTTCATTCAAATATTGATTTACTCTCCGGTTACGGATATTTGAATGGTTATATTATACGGTTATATCGAGTATTGAATATAAGTGACAGCCCTAACAGTGTCAGATTTGTTTTGCAAGTGAGGCTAACACAAGCAGAGCTAGCACCACCAGCCATTGCTTCTGCTCTTAGGTTAACAGCTACAAACCTGTGCTTGTTTCCAAGGCACAGGTTTAAAACTTTGTCTCAGTTCTCTAAATCAATACATCCTGCAAATATAAGATGCTATCTTTCATCCAGACATGTTGATGTACAAGTATTTGTGTCTGCACCAGCCATTATGATGTGAAGGATAAATCCAGCATGAACCAGGCTGTACCAATTTTTTGGTGGTCAGTGTTTTCTAACTCTGTATCACACCATTCTGAAGTAGTTAGATGAAGCTGTAAACATCCTTCTGATTGATAATCACCTCCTGTTATTATCTCATAATGCCTGTAAAGAAAAACAACTCTTGGACTAGAAAGGACATGTTGCAAACACTTATTAGGTTAAAATTGCACAGATTGGCACATTAATGTTGAAAGTGTGAGATACAGTATATTTGAAGCCTTCAATGCTTTTTTATTTGCAATAGTTAATATCTTTATCTCCAGGAATATTCCTTTTCAGAAGCTCACCCATATCACCACCAATCTGAGCTGTAGCCCTGTTTAATAATGGCTGTTCATATGCTCTAGGGCTGCACAATATTGGTAAAAATGATATTGCAATATTCTTATTTTCTGCAGGTGAGGTGACAAAGCGCTGTGAAGGTGCTCTAACTGTGTGAGTTGTTGCATGTAGTGTGGTAAAATAAATAAAAAATGCTCATTTAGATGTATGAGTGATGTTATTGGGTCTAGATAGGCTACATAAACTTAATAGAAAGGTCTAAACTTGCTGCAAAGTATAATATATGTGTGTATGGCACTTGCGCATATTGTGATGACCATACTGACTCGATGCATTTTGCAGCACAATATGCTATAATCCTGTCCTACACAGAAGCTAACGGAGGGTGAACCTTAAACGGAAATTGAATGTCAGCTGTGTCTGGTTGAACTAGCATAACCACTTGACTGGAGCAATGTACAACCAGCAGGCGTCTTGACATGGTGTCAAGGCTTGAGTTGCTAGCTCGACAACTAGTCGCCACACCCCACAGAGCTTCTGAGTTTAGCTGTGTCAGAGAAATTCAGCTCATTTTAGATTCTCTGGGTGTTTTCTTACTTTTCCAACAGCTATCACACAAGTTTTCCTAATTTTGTTCAGGACTCGTGTTATGCTTGTCTTCGCTGTGTACGTAGTTCTGTCTCTGAACTCACATAACTTTGAAAACAGATCTGTTCAGTGATGAGTCTCCCACTCTACTGGTGTTAACAGAGAATGATCCACAACAGTAAAATGGGTTAAACTGTACATATATATATATATATATAGACTTTTACATCAGTAATGAGCAGTAGTTATGTAACAATGGCTAGGGCAAGGGAAAAAGAAAAACTGTACATCAACTGAGTGTAAAGAGGGTATTGTGGTTTTGTAAAGCCTTGCACTGTCCCTCTGTTACCCTTTAGCAACTCACAGCTGAAAAAAATACACATATTTTTCTCTCGCTCGTGTTTTGGAAAACCTTATTTCAGCCTCTGTCTGAGATACTTTTTGTGGCTGCTGTCCCTTCAACACTTCCACTCCACAAACCCCAATCCCTATCATTGGCCAGCCCTCTGGAGGCAGAGCTATAGCAGACCTTAGTGTTTGAGGCCCACCTTTCCAGTGTGTCATGAACAGTTAAGAGATCTCTGTAATGACCTTATCATTTTATCAAGACTTCGCAATATACTGTAGCAGTTTGAAAATCAGCACGCAGTCAGTCTGACCATCCAGCTTTTTCACTTTATATCCATCTTTAAAATATGGGAGAGCACAATACCCCTCTTTAATGAACTATCACAGCTTGATGTCTAAAAGCAAACCTCTCCTTTACTTTCAGGCCTTTTCTAACATGAAAACATCCACTTTGTGCCTCTATCTTTTGGTTTTAATAACAAGTTTTTTGTTTTTTTTAATCAAGTATCCCTTTTCCGAATGTGATCAGTGAACATCAACACCTCTGTCACAGCTCCTCTGGAGTCTGACACTCAGCATCTGATTAGTCTGTTGCTGTGGGAAACAACACAAGCTGGTGGAGAAACAGCCTCCAACCATAATATTTTTATCCCCTTTGAGATCTAGCTGCTCAAATCCAAATCCTGGAGCTATACCTGTCACCTGTTTCTGTTGCTGGGCATATATCTGATGTAAAACACTGCTGTGCTGTGAAGGGAGTGAACAGGATCTCTGTGGGAGTGGGTGTGAGTGGGATGCTGCATGCTGTGGGGGATGGTTCACAGCTAAATGAGATTTCTGGACTGAAGTGTGAAGGACATAATTTTTGTTTGATTTGAAGGCTGTGATGAGCCTAATTTTAGAAACTGATTGCTTCAATCAGCGTACCAGACAAGAAAACGGGGTTATAGCCTCAGAAAACGTCTGCCTCCTCTCAGTCACCACTTCCTGTTTTTGGGTTCATCTTCATCCATCAGGCCTGATCTGTTTCTTTTATCCTGAGGCCAGAGGAAGCAGCCATTTCTGTTTGTTCATTTTTTTGTGGTTGGAACATACCCCTAAACCTCAATCCAATTATGAACGCAGCCCGATGTCATCTCAGGACATTTCAGTGTCCCGAAATGAGCCCTGACTCAGAGATGAGTCACAGAGGCACTACAAAAAACACCCACCTGACCCACCTCCACACAGCACAATCAGGCTCATATCACAACATCTGAGAGCATTACTGAGCTCTGCAGCAATATGTGCAGCACTGAACCTTTATTACATCCACCTCATTCTCTGTCTGTCATTCAGCCTCGGAGAGGTTGAGTTTCCTTTTGCTGACTCACCGTCAGCGAGTGCAGAGACATAAATGCGAGCTGCACCGTGAGGCATCACATCTGCTCAGACCTGCAGTTTTGAAGTAGCTCAAAGGAGAGGAAAGAAGACAAGGAGAAGCTAAAAAAGGAAGTATTCATTTTGCTTTTTACTGGGCGCCAAAAGGCTTCTCGGCGAGGCCAAAACAAGAATAGACTGATGTCTTTTTTTCTTACAAGTATGTTACGCTTTAGCAGCACACTTAGCAACCACTGGCTGTGCTGCTCTTATTTTACATCTGCTCTTATATACAAGCTCGTCATTAGTGATACTCCCTGGTTAAATGTTGACTCTCATTTATACTCCCTTTACGTACATAAATGTATACGTCCGTTTTAAATGATGTAACCATCACTGCTCATATACTTACATGCGCCCTATATGTTGGCGTTGCTGTTCACCAATACATCCACCAAGAGGAGCAACCCAGATTCAGAAGTTTATGACAACAACAAACCCAAAAACAAACATGGAGACTGTGAAGGAGGTGTTGCTAATGTAGCTCTGCCACAAAAGACAAAAAAGGAGTCAGCGTTGTAGGAGACGGTGGTCGTTAAGGTTGTTCAATAGGTCACATTTTTCTTCTAAAGTTCCGCCACCGTTACTCCTTCCTCGTGTCTCATTCGAGCTAGGTATCGGCTACAAACAGCAACACTGCCTCACAGTTTGTGGAGGTACTGCTCCGTTTGGTCTGTATCCACAAGGTTTGGGGAAACATGCCAAAGGCAAAATAATGTCTGAACTGGTTTTAAGAGAATAATATCCGCTGATGAGATAAGAAAAATGTTTAGTTTCCTGCATTAAATAAATAGAACGATATAAATGAAATACAATACACCACAGTAGCATCAGACTTGCAAAAGAGTGAAACATTTGTGCTAGAATCACAGGTGTATTACGGTGAGATTTCGACACAGTATGACCGTGAAACTTAAACAAACATGCCGCGCTGCTGCGTCACTGAAACTCAGAAACAAAGCTGGAGACAGAACCTCAATCATTTCAAACCTGCTACCAGCAGCACCTCGCCCAGGTGCTGGCTAAAGCTGCTGCCGTACAAACAGGCTGATGTCCTGCAGACTGTTTGCTCTTGGTGTCTACACCTGCAGCGCACACAGTCAAGTGTTGTGTGAGTCACTGTTGTCTCTCCTTAACCCCGTCAGAACCAATGTCACAGGGCTGGACCAAGGAAACACAGACTCAAAGACCCAAATCATAGATGATCCATTTATTGATTAATGCACAATTCATTGAACTGGAACTAAACCGTACTCTTATGTGCGGATGGGTATTGATAAGATGTTATGGACATTGATTCCCATATCGGTTCTGCTTATGGATCCACTTCTTTATTACTTGACACTTTACAGGTTTTCTTTATGCTATTGACTGAAGTAGGCCACCTTGAAATGTTTGTAGCAATGCCTTACAGTGTGTGGAACCTGCAGCTTGCCGTAGTTACGCTGAAGTCAGCCATGAGCCTAAAAGTAACTTTTCTTTCATCCCCCGGTTGGAAAACGTCTGCCTAGTTCTCAGTGTTGTTCTAAAAGAAAAAGTTTGACATGTTTCTGTGATTAAAGTTGAAATTCGAAAGCTATATCAATGTATGCTAACCGCTAGCATATCAATAGGATTTCCCATATGTGCTCGCATCAAGCTGAGACTTTGTTTACTTGTTTTTGGCACAATTGGAGATTTATAACATTGAATGTATTGAATACAAATCTCTTGTGAGACAGTAATGTACATTTCTGTGTGTGTTCAGTTTTACAGCTTCTTAAGTAAAACTTCAAGCAGAAAACCCTGAAGTACATAAAGTCTGTCTGCTGAGGCATAACGCAATGTATTGATAAGATTATCATTAAGCAAAATGGCTAATATCGATGTATTGAATCATTTGTTATCGGTTCCTAACAGGAACCAGTTCTCGATACTCATCCCTACTCTTGTGGCAGCATCACCTCCAATCAGTGAATATGTTTGAGCGTCAAATAGATGCTGGAGCCTTTGGTCAGATCAGGTCCAGACACTGGAGCAAGGATAAAGCAGAGTTCTGTTGTTGTACCATCTTCAAAGTGAGTTTCTTGAAGGGACTTTTCCAGCTCATAAATCATATTTTCTGAGTGTCCCCCTCATTTTAATTTAAGCTGGACTCTCATGTTTATTATGATTCGCCTGCTGGGTTCATGGAGTGAATGTCTCATGTTGGCAGAACAATGGTTGAGGTTGTTGAGTTATTGCTTTGGCTCCGGGATGAGGCGTATTTGTTTGGGATTTCTTGCCCCTGAATGATTTCACAGGATTATTGCAGACTTGGAAAGAATGAAAAAGTAGATGTTAACATGATCAGAATAGCTTAAAGACAGGCAAACGTGAAACTGCATCATCCCTGAGTCAGTCTAAGACGGCTACTTATAATCCAATTACACAATATTCTCATCTCTGTCATTGTTGGTAACACTGCAAGTCAATGATGAGCAACTGTGATCTGGAAGTGACAGGAAGGTTTATATTGTTTTGATACGACCATGTCATTTATTAGTCAACTAATACCATGTAAGCAGAAATATTAGTTTTTATCCATTAGATGTTTCTGTTTTGCACCATCATTGAAGTGTGAGAAGCGTCAGAAGTGTAAAACAAACACATCATTATCATCTAATACGAAATTCACATCACATTGGTAGTATGTTGGGATTTGACTCTGAAATGCATTGTGAGATAAAACAATAAACACCAATTACAAATCCACGTAGAAGACAACTTACGAGAAACAAAAAACAGTTAAAAGAAAAGATATAATAAAATAAAAATCAAGATCAACTGAAAGGATCAATCCTTAGATCACAGAATTTCAATGATTCCATAAGAACACTGGACCAAAAACAAATTTAGAAACCTGAAAAGAGTTTGCACAAAGGTTTCTTTTATTCCCCTTTTCCAGTCATCTCTTGAGAAATGGTTTTCATAGCCAGGCTCATGAACTGTAATACCAGGTTAATGATACTTCCTTGTCTACTGCTCTTAGTTTTCTGTCAAAGGCAGGTTGATCTGAAGTTGTTAACATTAAGTAAATGCCAGTGTAACAGCCAACATACACCAAACGTGTCTCAAGTTGATGTGTTTTTGTTCAAGTCAGGTAATGGTGCAGCTGCGTCCCTGCTCCAGCAAGTTGGAGCCAAATGGATCAGATACGCAAGTCTCCTGTTTTTGGAGTGATACTGGAGCTGTAACACATCAATTTACAAAAAGCAGTTCAAGCAGGACAGATAATCATGCACAGAAACCATTGCATGTATCTTGAACATGACAACAGACCAACAAAATGAGTGCAGCGCTCATCATTAGGGTGGGAATCCAGGGACTCCTTGGTCTCCAGCTGTCTGGAAATCCAGCAGCAGTGGGGTTCGATAGATGAGAGAGCACACGATCGACACGCAGCAGAGCAGAGTTTGACCAGAGATGAATCTGGTGTATCCCCAGCATAGATACAACCCTTGTATGGTCCCAAAACTACCCACCTAACCAAACATTTTACCACTTATTACCCAGCTCCTTACTTAGAATACAAACACTGGTCACTAATTAAAAAGCTATTTTATTGTTTTAGAATAACTTCTGGTTCCAGTGATATACAGCAGTTAGCATTTAATTGGGTTAAACTCTTATCTAACATTTCGAGGCATTTCACCTAAAGATGCAAAAAAATGCAGTGAAAAAAGCTGCGTTTACATGAAGGACTGAAAACACTTTTGTATATATGTCAGGCCTGTAGATGGCAATATCATGGTTTGTAGAAGTAGTGCAATAGATTATCATTTTGTGTAAAGGTGGTCAGTAGTTTCAGCAGCACATTAAGGAAATGATAGTCCACTATCGGCTTTCAGTTTACAGGACAAAAGATTTCCACTGGAGGTAGTTATCAGAAGTTTACGGTTCAGGTCGGCTAAAAGAAGTTTCCGTGTTAGTGAGAGAACGAAACACAACGATACTTTTGTGTTTTACCTTGAAACCGTTCTTATGTAAATGGCCTCTCGTTCTGTTCTGCAGTTTCCATCCCTTTAAATTGCCAGTCTGTGATCAGTCTGTCTCTGCTTATGTAAGTAAAAGGAAATGACCACTGTCAGGGGGTCTGGACCAATCAGATTCAAGCATGTTCAATACTTATAATTAACAGTAAAAGCCAGGAGCAGCCAAACAGTTGCATCGACTCCTCGCTCTTGAGAATCATAATAATGGTCCAACAAGCCTTGAATCAGGCCACGCCCACAAAATCATCCTCTCCTCTTCCTGACAGAAACAAAAGGTTAATGGTGAACATTTATCGTCATAGTTTCCATTAAACTGTTTTAATCTTTTTCTCATCATCCTATGAAGAACTTAGTTAAAGGAAAATACAGACTTCAGTATTCAAGTGTCATCCCTCTATTCGGCGCTCCAATCATGTCTCCAACTCTTCATCATTTCTGCCCTTTTTGAGGCTCGTACAAGCTTTCATCATCAGTCACTGTTACATGTGGTAGCTTAGCAACAAGAAGCTACTTGAAGCTCCCACTCCACCATCATCTCTAAGACCCAGCACATGCCATGCCTCACATCCCCCTTTTGAGCTCCGAGCACCAGGCTGGAGCTCCATTCACGCTGCCCGTGACGTCAGGTGTTCCACAGCGCCTTTGTGCTGTGCTGCGTGAATGAGAGTCAGTGAGGGGGGGTTGTCACATCAAGTTAGAAGATGCGAAAACGAGCAAGAAAAAGAAAGAGGTGAAGAAGTGTAGCATGAAGGAGGTGTAATCCAGTGAATGAAATGATCCTCTGGTTCTCCCAGCCCTGCAGCTCTTCCTGCGTCTCTCCCTTGAACATTAACGGACATGCAGAGCGCTGTCAAAGAGGAAATTATTGATTGTCCTGCCTCCCCTTTGTTTGCATTAACACTCAGTTGTTTGAAAGTTTGACTGCCTTGTGCAAGGATGAGTCACGAGAGAGCAGGCGCGATTGATGAGCTTTATGGGCAGACAGAGCTCCATTGTCATCCCGGCACCGCAGCTTCCGTCAGGGCTTTCTGCCTGACCCACAGCCCTCAGAAACAAAGGCAGCCATGTTATTACAGACGGCTTGTTTTTCTGACCCCTCTGTAGCTTCCACACTGACCCGCTCCGCTTGTTGCTCTGGCTTTAGGTCAGAAACATGTTTACACTAATTGTAATTTCATGGGTCGTGGTTGAGTGTGGTATAGAGCCGAGGCGCTGCTCCAACAATGACTAATGGGGAGCTGGGTGACTTTCCCCTGTGACTGTTAGAGGGATCGTTTTGCAACGGACGTTGGTTTATTGTCCGCCTGTCTACATGCTTAAGTACAGAGGTCGCATTATTTATGTCAGTCATAAATTTTATAACGTCTTGTGTTGAAACAGTCCTGAGTGAACAAGCACTAAAGTAAACTGTGCTGCAAGAGGCAGACTTGATGCTGCATTTATTGCAAAAAGAAATAGGGAACCAGTTAGTGACATCAGAGGTGAGCCTGATCTTAGTTTTCAGTGCTGCCAAGAGTCGGCAAAATTCTTCATTCACCATAAAAGAACGCCTTCTGCCATAACAAACTTTTTTGTTGTTTTACATGAGCTTCATACTAATTTCAGAAGGCTAACAATCTTTAATGAAGTTTTATAATCACCCAATTTATTAGCAAAGTAATGAATATTTAATGCCTCAAATATCATGATCCTTGTAGTATTGCATTGGTCACAAAAATTCAAATGAGGCCAACTTCAATCATTTTTAACTTTCAAATATACTCAATTTTTTTTTTTTTGTATTCCAGGCATGGATATGAATAATTCAAGGTTCAGCATGAACGTACTGAATGTAAATCCCCCTTTACATGTACAGTTGTGCCGAAAAGTTCACACCCCCTCCAGCAGAAATTTTCTGATTTTTTGGCCTTTTCTCAGAAAATATGAATGAAAACACAAAAACCTTTCTGTCACTCATGGTTAGAGGTTGGGTAAAGACATATATTGACAAACAACTGTGTTTACTCTTTTTAAATCATAATGACAACAGAAACTTCAAAAATGACCATGTTCATTTTTTATACACACACACTGATTACAAGCAAATAGATCACAGGTGAGGATGGTTACCTTTAGTAGACATTCAAACACAATTGTGTTAATGTTTGTGCATTTTTCAGGCCAAAACCACCAGAGTGTGGACACTTTTGAACAGGGTCATTTCTGAAGTTTCTGTTGTCATTATGATTTAAAAAGAGTAAACTAATTTTTTTTTCAATAAATGTCTTCACCCAACCTCTAACCATGAGTGAAAAAAAGGATTTTGTTTTATCATTTATATTTTCTGAGAAAAGGTAAAAAAAATCAGAAATCCTGCAGGAGGGTGTAAACCTTTTGGCACAACTTTATTTGCAACCTGCTGCCAGTAACTGTGGCAACAGTGATGATGCATTCAAAGCTATGATGGTGGTGGACACTCATATCAGTGCTGTTGAGGAGTCTCATGTTTAGGAAGACACTGACAAATCCAACACGTTGATGCTGAGAAGGATGTGATTGGATTATCCCTTTTGTTGTTATGTGTATCAGATAAATTTAGCAGACACAGGCTTACGGACTTTTATCAGCACCCTCTGCTCTGCTTGTCATGATAAAGTTTGATGCTCTGTTTAAGTAGCTTGTGTTTTTGGCTGTTTTTGATGTTTCATGTCTGCCTCTTTTTTATGTCAGAGTGACTGCATGGCTGAAAGGTGTGAGATATGGAGTGGCTTGTTTGCACTTGTCCCACCCTCTGTGCTGCAGCTTTCTTTGTACCCTTGTCACGCCACGTCAGCATCCCTGCTATTAGCAGCCTGTTCTCCTGCAGAGATAGCACAGCCTTCACAAATAGAGCAGATTTTGCAGTGGCTATAGAAGCAGGGGATTGCGCCGCTGCTTTGCTCTTTGCCCTCCACTCCCTGTTTCTTTTACAGTCCAGGTGATCAGATTAAACCAGACGGTGAGTCGGTGAGAAAAGTGTGGCTGTGATTGCTGCTCCATGTATCACACAGCACAAAAAGTGGGTGTAGATGTTTAAGGACTTACATGACTTCATCAGATGAACACATGATTAGTCATATGTTTTTATGAGCTGAGACTGTAGTAACAGCTGAAACAGGGATTAGCTGCCCCTGTTTGTCACTGGAGTCAGACCAAAGGAGGAGGCTCACAGTGACTGTGATGCACCTCAAAGGTCACAGGTCTGAGCTCTCTGGTGTCCTTGAGTGAGATGCCGAGGCTGCGCCTGCTGTGTGAAGGATGCTGCAGCCTGTCATGTAGCACCGCCTCCAGGGGATAAAAGTTCAGCAATAAAAAGTCCAGAAAGTCAAACGTTTGTGTCCTTTGGCTGGCAACAGAGTGCAGGAACCTCTCTGTGAAGTTGAGATGATGAGAAGATATTTATTGCAAACCCATTCACCTTTTATGAAACACAAGTTTATTTTAATGTTAGTCATGTTCAGCATTGCTGCTAATGAGCATTGGTTTGATGGTTTACTGTTCTGGTGTCAGCGTTTGTCGGTATTTATATAACCCAGAGGATAAATAAGAAATGTCAATTTAAAGCTAAAGTCCAGTTGAAAGTTACTCCCTGCAAGCTTTTTGCTGGTTGTTGGAACAGTCCCTTCCCATCATGCAGACCTGAGGAGATGGGAATCTGTTTAATGACTGTGTTGCTGTTGGTGAGTTGGATCTGATATACATATGGGTGAGAAGTATACAATACAGTTTTACACAGCAAAATGTGCTGTTAACTTCATTGTTTGGTTTATTGTTTCAAAGAAATTCCTCTCAGAAATGTTGTCGTTGCAGGAGTCTGCAGTGAGTATTTTAGCGCTCTATGCTTTCTCACGGGAGTTTTTTTGCGATTAAATGTCAACAAAGCAGCTTTCAGGCACCCTATATCATATTAAAACAATAAGGAAAAACAACTTTGAGGTATGGCAGTTACATTAGGGCTTTGTCACTTTTGTCACTGCAGATGCGCATGTGCAATATTCATATCACAAGGTATATAAAATATTGCACAATATTTGAGCCTTCAATAAAGTTTCCTACCTTTCCCTAATCACATTACTAATAGATCTAAATGAGCATGCAACAACTCACATAGTTGGAACGCCTTCTTGGCGCTGCGTCATCTCACCTGCTGTTATCAGGGTCGGGCAGAGTGATGTGCAGAGTGAGTGATCGAGTACCAGAGAGAGAGAGAGGTAGCGGTGAATGCGAGTGGAGCATAGTGGGTATTTGTAAAACCTTACAGTTTGCTTATTTTTCATCTTTCATAAGGTGCTTTGTTTAACACTTTCAGGGTTAAAGGCAGCGGCTTCCAGATCTCTGCATTCAGCATTGTTTGAGAGTCTGTTATCATCAGTTCAAGGAGAGTCTGGGAGATTTTAGCTGCACACAGTGAAGCAGTAAACTTAAAAAATATTGCAATATGTACTGCAATGTATTTAATATGCATATACAATATTGTGCAGCACTAAGTCACATGAACTCTTTGATTTGTTTATCTAAAAATGTAACTGACTTGTAGAAATGATGAGATCATAGCATTAGGATCTCCTCACTGATTCCCGATACATTGGAGATGTGGGCCTTCAACACCAAGGTCTGCCAAAAGCTTCCCCTCTGACAGGCCTCCAGAAGGCTGACCAATCAGGTTTCTTTGAGCTTATGCAGAGCTACTACGGTGGTACAAGAGGGACAGAGTAAAACCTCCAGGTATTTGCTTTGACATTTCCTTGAGTCATTAATTTCCTGTTCATAGCAAACCTATAGAGCTCGTGATATTCCCACTAATCTCTGAATTATCTTGGAAGGCCTTGGAAATAGAGATGCTTAACTAACTTTGAACCTGCTAATGTAAGCAATAAATTAGCTTTGTCATTGTTAGCATGTTGATGTTTGAGGACAGCTTTACCTAAAGCTCAGTTAGCATGTAGCTGCTGTTGACGCCCAGTTTTGTTTATCGAAGGAGTGAAGCAGCTCTTTGTTTTTGCTGAAGGGTGTGTTTCTATCAGTTCTACATGCTGATAGATTAGAGTTTAATAAGATTAAAGGGAAAGTTGCAGGATATCTGTAAGGAACAGGTCTGAGTGGGGTTTTATTGTATGCAAACAGTATTTTAGGGTTGAGACGTTAAGCCATCGTGACGTAATTGCTGCCTCTAACAGATGTTGTTCCAAAAGTCACGCATCATCTCAGGCTTTTTTTGTCTTCTTGTGCATTATAGGAGAATCAAAACAGCTTAAAAATACAGCCAGTTTAATTATTTCTACGATTAAGTATAAGATATATGAGCATTATCCCCTCAGTTTTAACCGTCATGGTGGTTTCATGCAGATATTCAGAGATCAGTTTCATGCAGTGAGCAGGGCCCCCTGCTGTGGTCTGCTCATGAAGCTGAATTCAGTCCTGAAAAAAGAAAGTAACAACAGGCTTTATGCTGGGAAAAGGTCTGTAAAGATGCCTCTGCTGCACGGTCCCAGTGGGGTATAAAGGATTAAATCCTTCAGCCAGACACAGGCCTGTCCTAACAAAACAAAACCAGCTTTCAGAGCTGCAGACAGCCAATCAGAACTCAGCACTGTGGGATGATGTCAGGGAGCCTGAGGCGGGGTTTATCCTGCTGGATGAGGAATGGTGCTTTGGGAATAGTTGAATTTAACAAAGTGGTGCTGACAGTTTTCAGAGTAAAACTTGTGCAGCTCTCTGCATAGCTCAAAGTTTCTCGTGTTAGTTGTCATGTTGAGTTGTCACCATCCTTTAAGCAGTTTTCTATAAAGAGGACACAGTTTGGAATTTTTTTTCTTTCTGAATGACAAGCAGACCCAGTTGTTAAACAAGTTAAAGCATCTACTGTATTAGAAGTCAGTTACTTTCAAACAAACTTCTGTAGACAGATGATGTCCTGCCATACCGTCACTGACACTCTCACCTTAAGTTGCATGTTGGCTTTGTTTCAACAACTTCCTTTGCTGTGAGAATAATCAGACGCCAACTTTCCCTTCTCCATTTGTCTTTTATTTCCAATTTTTTACTCTTATAGAAAATGAGACCAACGTTTGCTGTATTTCACAGCTGCTGAAACAAAGCAGAAATGGTGCGTGCAGAAAAAATGTTCATGTCAAACGATGAAAATTCTGAAACAGATTAACCTCAGGGTCCCTGTGTGATTAATTCTGATAAATTCGGATCATTGAAATATCTTTCATTTTGAATCCATATCAAGTGTGTTTCACTTTTACCCTTTTTCCTGCACTGTCCACTGTCCTCTACCATCCAAGTAAAAATAACTCATAATAATAAGCACAAAATATAACTCAAAAAAGTGTTTCATTTTTCATGAGCAAACAGACTCAAGGAACAGAGGAATATTCTGCACTTAGAGTGTTCATGATTGAACAGATCCTGTTCACAAAAAAAATACCTGTGTCTTGGTAGAGTCTTGTACAATTGCCTTGAGAGGCAACTTGTAAAACCTTTGTGAAGCCTGTGTCCTCAGTGATATTAATGGGCGCACAGTTTGTTGTAATCCACCATGCAGTTGAGTCTGAAGTAGACTCATTGAGGCTAGTCCGTCACAAACTGGGCGACACATTAGCCAAAGTGCGAGCAGAATCCCTGACTAACCTATGCTTTAAAGTTAATGTGGCATTTTATGCTGGAAGTGTTCTGTGTGAAGAAAACTCCCCCCAGCAGAGACAGAATGACACTTAATGTTAGACAACCGTTCTGTCTTGTCTTTTTTTTTTTTCCCTTTTTGTTGTACTCAGATTTCCCATGGGGAGGGCCAACGTGCTGTTTGTTATCTTCAATATAGAGTCGGTTGGTTCTGTTTGCTTTCATACCAGATAAACTTCCCATTTGTACACTTGCTGTGGTTGTTCTACTCAGACAAACTACCCAAAATGCATTGCCAGAGACGTTTCAAGGACTTTGAGTCATTATGCGCTGCAGATGGGTTAAATGTGTAAAAGGTTTGTCCGCATGTGAGTTGCTCTCTCAGTCGAGGCAGCATAAGCATTTCCTGAAGGAGGCGGGGAGAGCTCGACCTCATTTGCATATTCAAATGCAGACGCTGAAACAGCTCGCAGAGGGATGGCATGAAAAAGAGGGATTTTCAGCAGGCCTAAATTCATGATCCCAGTGTTTTGTTGGGGGGGGGGACAGCCACATTCATGACTTTGGGACATCAGACTTCTGCATCAAATGTCTTTTAACTGTTTTCTAAAGCATAATATGGCACCTTAAAAATTTTTAATCAGATTAATCATGATGATGGATTAATCTGAGTTAATGCATAAATATTGATAGCCTTAGGTAAAATATAAAGTTTACCAATTTCAGAGTCATGTTTCTGAGAGTTATCGCAGAATATTTGACCTTTAAAAAACAACAGAATACTTGATCTAACGCAAAGACTTTTGTTCCTTGTCTTCAGGTGACAGAGCTGAATGAACCACTATCCAACGAGGAGAGGAACCTGCTCTCTGTGGCCTATAAGAACGTGGTCGGAGCAAGGCGTTCATCGTGGCGTGTCATCTCCAGCATCGAGCAGAAAACAGCAGCAGATGGCAACGAGAAGAAGATTGAGATGGTGAGAGTCTACCGGGAAAAGATCGAGAAGGAGCTGGAAGCCGTGTGCCAAGACGTCCTCAACCTCCTCGACAACTTCCTGATCAAGAACTGCAACGAGACGCAGCACGAAAGCAAAGTCTTCTACCTGAAGATGAAGGGCGACTACTACCGCTACCTGGCCGAAGTGGCCACGGGGGAGAAGAGGGCTGCGGTGGTTGAGTCCTCCGAGAAGTCGTACAGCGAGGCCCACGAGATCAGCAAGGAGCACATGCAGCCCACTCACCCCATTCGCCTGGGCCTGGCTCTCAACTACTCCGTCTTCTACTACGAGATCCAGAACGCCCCCGAGCAGGCGTGCCACCTGGCCAAGACCGCCTTCGATGACGCCATCGCCGAGCTAGACACCCTCAACGAGGACTCCTACAAAGACTCCACTCTCATCATGCAGCTGCTACGAGACAACTTGACGCTGTGGACGAGCGACCAGCAGGACGACGAGGCAGGAGAGGGCAACAACTAAAGAGTCCGAAAACCTCATTCTGCCAAAACAACACAACACGCGCGCTCACAAATGATGACAAAATAATAATAATAATAATAGTTAAAAAGTTCTTAGAAATCCAAAAAAAGGGAGGGGGAGGGGCGGTGGTGGAACATTGGCTGCCAATTGAGCCGATGGTACTAACCAGGCTGCTGTTCTTTATTTTTCAACAAATTAAAAGTGAAAAAAAAAAAAAAAAGTCGTCATCAGAGGAGGAGGGAGGACAATTTTAGTTTGAGAATTAATCTAGAGATAAATAAAAAATCCTGAAAAGAATGAAACCCCCTCCTTGGTAGCCTCTGCAGCATTTGCCAAAATACAACTTTAGAAGCAAAGAGGTGTGTCATTCATCGCAGTGTGACTATTGGGTGACGATGCCTTCACACTGGCAGAGACTGATCTTATCGCGCAAGTGAAGCTGAGCTGACTTATTGTATTTGGTGAGGGGAGGAGCATTCAGAAAACGACGCTTGAGCAACAAGAAAATTGGAAACCTTGAATGTCAGGGCCTTGTCAGAAAGAGAGAGAGAGAGAAACAACCGAGGGAAGTGAGGGATTTAGAGAGCAGACAGGTTGCAGAGATGATGATGATGATGATGATGATGAAGAAGAGGACGAGCTTTTAGGGGTGTCGAATTCATTGTTGTAACTCCAAACGTACCGACATCTTTAGTTGCACCACACTATGATCGTTGAGTGAAAAGCAGGTTGTCTCTGTTATTGAAGATAACATAAAATAAACTGTTTTTGTTTGCTTTGTGTCAGGTATGTGTCCAGCTCAGTCACACAGTCATACTGTAACTTAAAATACAAACTCATAAAGTAAACTTAGTGCAGCTTGTCCCTCTCATGTGCTGATGTGCTTTATTAATGAATAAATTAACTGTTTTTGGACACCTAATTCCTATTGTCAGTATTGTCGTTACTATTACAACTTCTATTGGCTCCTTTTGTTTGTAGGATCTGATTGGCAGAAATCTAGACGGTGAAATAAAGTGAACGGAAATGAAAAACAAAAACATGGTGATTGACTATTATCCACCCTTATTCTCCAGTTATGCTATCTTCATTACAATCAGTAGGATCTGTGAAACGGCACCTCGACCACAGACTCGATTAGTGATCTCAGTATAATTTGTGGACAGAGCACATGCAATGTAAGATGGGAGCTCTAAAAGCAGATTTGAGGTTTGTGGATTTACTTTGTCTTCAGTTTCTTCTTGGTCAAGAAATGCACTTGCCTATTATACTGTTTCTTCAGTGTAAGATGATAACTGCTCCAATATTCTCCATAATACAATATTGTGCATGCTGGTGATGTATTTATACAGTAGCTTCAATTTATTAACTTATACTGTAGATGTTATGTATTCATATGAACATGGAATTACTAGAACCTTAATCGGATTATTTTCTATTTATTTCTTTTTATTGCGATTGTTAGCTAGATCTTATTTTAATCTGTGTTTTCTTTACTCCATTTGCTGAAGTACGCTATACCAAAACAGTGATTGTTAACAATAAATTGATCTGTTACGGACATCGCCATGTTGACATGCAGTTCTTGGAAAGGGGAACAGGAAGTGGAGGAAAATAATAGGCCTCTGATATTTGATCCAGGGAGATGTGCTCTGCAACATCCTTGAGTTTCACGTCTCCAAAAGAATCTGGAGAACAGACGAATTAAAGAAGCTGATTTATTCAGCATGGTTCATGATTTTATTCAAGAATAATACGCTTTATCAGCCAAAACCAGAGGGAAACAGAAGAATGGAAATATAATCAGCTGAAATAGGAGCAATACCTGCCATAATAATCTAGTCTGCTTTCTGTGCTGATGGTTAAGTGCTATATAATGTAACAGAGTCACAGAGATAGTGTGTAAAGTGACAATTTTAAAAGGAAGCAACCACGATGGATAGAAAAAGAGAGGAATACTTTGCTCTTTACTTATCCAAGATGTCAAAAATTGTCTTTGGCCTCACAAAAAATACATCTAAGACCACAGATACAAGCAAGACAACTTTTCAACTCATTAAATTGAAAGGACTGATATGAATTAACTATCATTTGGAAAGTCTTGAATGCAGTGCAAAATCTGTACATTCAGATCAGTAAAAGTACAAACTTGATGATATTCCTTTCAGTCACAAATGCAAAAAAAAAAAAAAAAAAAGAAACTCCCAACGCTGTGAATGTCAAATTATTTCTCACAAAAAATGAAGGTAAGATGTCAGTTTACAGGGAGGAAAGTACACTGGCATATGTAACAAGGAGGGTTTCCCATCTTAATCAACAAACACAGCTGCTGTTGTAGAGAACATAAAAGGACATGCCTGATTGACAACTCAAATTTGTGCTTGGGAAAAATATATGGGATAATTACATTTTTCCAATCTCTGTTCCATGCGAATATTTCCTCTGAGAAATATTTGTTTTTAGATTGGACTATGAATGTATGACAGCATAATAAATCATCCAATCTGAGAACAAATGTGTAAAAATCACACCAATAAATCAACATTTGATGGGTAAATAGTGTCCAAAGGTTCTTGGTTTGATTATCTGCTTAAATGTACCAATGAAAATCAGAGTAAACTGACTGTGCAGTTCATGCTAAACTGCTGTTAGCTTAATGCTAACACCATTACTACATAAGTAGTGAACAAAGACTGTATTATAAATAGACGTTTTCTCTGTGATGTCACCCGACTGTTTCTGAAACAGTTTTGAAATATACACTGCCGGTGCGGCCATATTGGAAATTGGACGGGTGACAAGTCTCCACACTAACAGTTATTTGGCTGTAAGTCACTTAAGCTGAGCTGTGCCTCTGATTGGGTGAGCTTGTGACCTTAATATCTCCTTCACTGCCAAGTTAGAAAAAAACTCACCCCTTTACATTGCATGTGGAAATTAGTGATTCAGAGGGGGATATTTTTTGCACCAGGCTGTAAACATTAATTTCTGCTTTTAAAACGGCTTTTTCTTTTGGCTTGGTGTGTTCGTGGCTTCAGGTCCTTCCAGAGCCAGCCTCACTGAACAGCAAATTTTAGCACTTCCACATCGTACCATATTTTCGCTGCTTGTGCACAGTGGTGCAGCAGGTAAGAAGGTTGCCAGTTGGATCCCCCGTTCGGGCTAGGTGGACCTCTCTGTGTGGAGTTTGCATGTTCTCCCCATGCATCTCTCCGGTTACTTCAGCTTCCTACCACAGACCAAAAACACGCCAATGTTAGTTTAATTGATTATTCTAAATTGCCCATAGGGTGTGAGTGTGTGCATGAATGGTTGTTTGGTTTGTTTATGTCAGCCCTGCAATTGACTGGTGACCAGTCCAGGGTGTACCCTGCCTCTCGCCCAATGACAGATGGGACCCGAACAGAACAGGATGGATGGTTCAGAAAATGGATGGATGGAGGTTGCAGCTTGGTATTGACCAATAGTTAATGGACAAAACATTGAACATATAAGACATTTAATAGGTGTTTATAAAAGGGTTTTCATTTTGAGTTTACCCTGATGTTATCCTACAAATGTTGTGCTTGAGCCAAATAAAAAAGGATACAACTCTCTTCGTTTGCAACACAGCAAAAAATTTTGATTTAGACCTGCTCTAAAGTGTAGTGTGCTGTTATTTATAACTTTGAGGGTTTTTTTCTTTAAAAATGATGTTTTGTTGCCTTTATTTGACAATTTTTTACCTTAGAGGAAAGAATATCAGCATTAAATTTAATCCAGACTAAATAAAAGTGGGACAAATATTTGTAGTGCTATTAGCATGCTGCAAATGAAGCTGGAAATTAGATTCTGTGCAGATAGAAAAAAAAATGTCTGACTGTTTTGAAATATGTTTTCTGAATTAAGATCTGTCTAAGCAAATGAGGTATATTTCTCATCTATTTATTTAAGAAATCAACACCTAGGAAAGTGATGAAGTCAGTCTGAAATGGTATTAATTGAAATTTGTGATCAATTCTGGTCCCTCAGACTGTTGTGCTGGTAAATAAACACCGTCAGAACATAGAAAAACCACATTAGCATTAACAGAGTAAAGACAGTCGACCTCTTGCTAAAATCTGTTTTATTTGCACTTTAAAAATGTAATATCTGCTGAAGGTAAGTGAAGTGAAATAACAAAGCGGTGTGTGAGAACAAAGAGCACGTTTCATGTGAGCAGAAAGGAGGACAGAGAGCTGCAGCAAACAGACGTCAATCAGGAGCTACAACTGGACTAATTACCGTCTTCAATCACTGAGGCAGAACTAATCATTGAACAGCTGCAGGGTGCTAATTGGTTCAAAGACAATCAACACACTCTCACGTGATTGGACGAGCCCCCGGTTGAAGGTGCTGTCATGGACCAATCCTGAGCCTGTTGCTAAGCAGAAAAGAAGAACAGCACCTGCTCCTGTGAGCGCTGAAGTACCCTGTTGTCCTTCAGGATCCAGAGATAAGATAAGAGATGAGAGCTACTCAGGGCACAGGTAACACATTATAAACCCTTTTTTTTTTTTTCAAGGAGATCATTTAATTCAACAAGCAAACATATCCTGCTAATGCACGTCAGATACTTGTTGACTTGGCTTTTATTGTACTGTAAAAATAAACCTTAGTTGGAATGATTTCTGGTTGAAATGCTGCAGTGGTTCTCTGCTGTCACAATTATTTTACTATCAGAGCTGGACTTTGAGCCCGGTTAGTACCTTCTGCAGCAGTAACAGTGTGTTTACTTTAAAGCAGTCGTGCAGCAGTAGTGCAGCAGTAATCATGAAGGATGGAGACTTGACCAAAAAATAAGTATATCTATATTCAGTGATCTTTTCAGCTTGAAAAACCCTCAAACGTTCTCTTTGGCAGGGGTGTGCCCAGTGGGGCCAGGGGTGGCATGAGCCCTTCTTATGATATGATCAGCCACCTGCAGTGCCACTTAAAAATTTTCTATCATGAGTATATCAGGCGTGGGGCTTATGTCATTTCCTGTAGCTTTCCTTGTTTTTTTAGTGTAGCATATTTTCCTCTGTCAGCAGGGCTGTCACAGTAATTGCAATATTGTGATATTGTAGTTTTTGGCAATCCAACCATGGGGAACAGCAATCAGCTGCCTCAACAGCAGCGATTTTTTTTTTAACATAGGGTTTGAATAAAGGCTTAATGCCAAGAACAATATAATGAGGTCAATAAGAAATGATAAATAAATCATATTTTGGTTTTCACTTCCTCCAGAAATAAGATGACGGTAAGTTGTTGGCTTTATTTTCCTTGTCTTCTCAAAATTCTGACAACTTTTACCCTCAAAATAACAAATATAAGGAGGCAATAATAAAAAAAAAAAAATTCACTCCTCCTCTGAAAATTCACACATTCCTCACTGGCTGCATCAACCCCAGAGGAGATGAGGATATCGATGACGATGAAGTGTGCTCTCAAAAAAATGTCACCAAAGAAATACAGAATACACATTTGGTTCATATTCTTGTATCACATAAACTTCAATCCAATAAAGAAAGAATATGTATGCAATCAAAAGGAAATCAAAAATGTAAACAAAATACAAATACACAAAATAACAGATAATAATTTTGGCAGTTAAATTAGTAATTACCAAAAAAAAAAAAAAAAAAGAAACTTCTGTGTCTAAAGTTAGGATGAATTTAGTCATTTGCAGTAACTTGAGCCACATCAATTCCTGCTATGAAAATCCTCCCAATGCCACAAGCCACAGCCCTACCCGTCAGTACTTAAACGTTTAGAAAATACTTCACATAATAAAATCCTCAGGCAGAGAGATAAAGTAGTAGAAGTAGTAGACACTGTAGACTGTGGAGCTGGCCTAATGCAGTCCATTTCTTCAAACAGCCTTTGTACCAAATAAGTATCACAATCTTCACTTTTATTTAAGGAAAATGTTCAGACTCCACAGAGTTGATTAAAGAGTAACAGCAGCATATTTGATGATCAGTCCACTGAAAATTAACAGAGTAATTATCCTCTGATAACATGTGTTACATGAGCTCTGTACTGTACTAAAGGGGGTTTGTTGCCTCTTAAACATTTTCATCTAGGGACTACTTAAGGCCCTTTCCTTGGATGAAGTCGTTGCTCTTTGTCCTGTCAGTCTGAGTGCAGGGAGGATGCAGACGTCTGAAAAAAGTCCAATCAGCAGCCTGGTAGCAAACAGCACGGCACACCAGACACCTCCCTGCTTCAAAGACTGGATGGCTCCTGGATTGATGGGGAGTGGTATGAATAATTTAGTCCTGCATTAAACTGGGAGGAAATGGTGACTCATGGAGGAGGAAAAGTTGAAACACTAAGTGGTTTGGAGGGAGCTGCTCAGAGCAGTGGCTGTCTGAATAAGAAGCTCTTAATACTCCATGCGCACACAGTGTAAGTGTGTATTATCATAAAAAAAAAAACACCTCTGTATTAAGTTTGTGTGGATAAAATGTCCAAAATCAAGAGGGAGACATCTGATAAGCAGCTTAGTCACTCCAGGTCAGGGGGTAAAAAAATCTTTACTTCCTGTCTGCTATCTAGCCTGTGAAACTATACAACATGCTGCAGGCTGAGTGCATAGCAGAGGCCTCTATTAATAGATCTCCCCTGCAGCTCTGGAGTCAGGAGAAGAGTTAGTGTGTGCATTAGTGAGCTGGCACGCAGCATGAATGACCGTAAGTTGACGAGGAAGAAGAAAAAGTAGTGATGAAAAGCGGCAGGCACGCACAACGTCATGGACTGCACTTTTACCTCCGACTTATATTTCCTCCTGCAGTGACTGATGATTAACCAGAGGGATCAGAGCGTCTAGCATCAGCACGTATACATGACACAGTACAGAGTATCGATCATAATAAGGCTCTTAGCTGATATGGTTTAGTTAATGAATTTCCACTGGCTGCCTCTGGCCTCTTTTTCTCTACATTTATCTTTCCTGCTTCCTGCTGCAGCCATGATGGGAGATGACATCACCACTCTTCTTCGGGATTAAACCTTTCACTTAAAAAAATGAAAGAAACTCCCAGAAAACTCAGCAGGTGAGTCAAAAGTAATATTCTCAGCTGAGCAGACAGATGCAAGAGAGCAGTCACTTCATAAAGCAGGTAGAGCACTGTGATGGTGTGGGAATCACCACCAACAAATGAACAAAAACCAAATCTGGTAAGTTTACAGCATCGCTTTCCAAACAAGAAGCGTCTGACTGCAGATCTGTCAACATTGGTTTGTGATCCAAGATATGTCCCCAGGTGGACACCTTGAGAGCAGCCATATGCTTTACACTTACATTGTCAACATTTGAAGTTATGAAAAATAGATATAAGAATAAACATAAGACAGTGAGTCAATAAAAAGTAAGGAAATAACTCCATGGATAAACCCTGTGTACGTCTGAGTGAGTACTGTGTTCTGTGCTAAACTGTCATGGTTTCAGACCCACTGTGGTGTAACATTGTAGTATTTATTGACATATTAAATTTAAAATTTAAGAACAAACAGCAAAAAAATGATCCCATTTATTTGACTTTCAAATCATGACTGGAAAGAAATATTTGTGTAAATCTATTCCAGACCTTTTGAGAAAGGCAAAAATATATGTTTATATTTATGTAGAAATGCAGTTCATCAGGTTTATCTAATGAAATTGAGTTATTTCAAGAGAGACTGTGAGGAGAATCCATATGAAGTGGACTGCAGAATCTACTTTGGTCGGAGAACTCACACAAACCGTTGTGATGACATAACTTGTGTGTTTGTTTTGAAAAATACGTGGAGATTGGACCTTTTAAACGCTCCAACAACTTTTTACCACATATGACGCAATGAGGTAATGTACTTAGCAACAGTTGCGCAGCGCTGTTGTTTGAAATGTGAAAATAAGCAAACTTTCTAGGTTGTACTGTAGTTTTGTAGCTGGCTATATTTGGTGTTACTCACAGCCCAGTGCTCCGAGATGTGTCTGTAACGAGTAACGTAAGTGTCCTACCAGTGCTCATCTACCAACGCCAACCTCACCAAGCAGAGCAAACTGAACCTGGCTGTTGGTTTTATTGATAGACTCAGGTTTGAGCAGATCACTGCAGAAGAACTGCTGTATGTGGGTTGGAATAAACATTGTCACGAAAAGCTTGACCTGTGTTGTCACCTGTGCCCTATTACTCTTAAACAAAATGTTAAAAGGAAGATCCCATCTCCATTCACTTTCACTTTCAATACAAACACATCATGACAGTTTGCCAGCAAATTTGCTGCAATCCATTTCATATGGATTCTCCTCACAGCCACTTTAAAGTGGAAGAGTAGAAATTAATAACAAATTCTATTCATCCTAAGAAGACGAAATTCTAAATGATAGTCTGGGTGACTCTTCAAGTTTCTATGGGAGTGGATTGAGGCCAGTTTTGATGTAAAGTCGAAATACTTGAGAATTAAGTTGAAATAATGACTTTAATCCTGAAATTTTGATAATTGAAAATACAATTTCAAGATTAGAGAGGAAATGGCAAAAAAAAAGTAAAAAAAGCAAATGTGAAGAAAATAATTGGTACACCCTGCCCTGATGTTTACCAGTAGTTTGAGGGGTAAAATCAGCTCTTCAACAGCCACAGGTGCGACTGACAGCAGCAGCTGCCAGTTGTAATGGTAAGTTTCTGAAGTGAACTTTATTGACATGTATTATTGTCTAGACTATTGAATGTCATCATTTCAACATGAATCTCAATTTGCCCCAAAGTATTTTCTCAATTAAAATTGGTCCCAATCTCTGGAAGTTTAAGACACACCGTGGTGTAATCTATGAGGACAAGGTGTTTGAGTTCTTCAGTGACAAGTGGTGCATCCTTACAGAGTGCAGACACAGATAACCAGAGGAGGGCGCTGTTCATCTGTGTCATCCTGTATTTCACAGATTGAGGCAGCAGCATTTATGTTTCATACTCTCGGCTGCTTGTTTGACCACCTGATGATTTCTTTAACAAAACTCAAATCTAAGAGGCGTTATTTCACATCTTGATCTTCGTGTCTACAGATTCAGCGACACACAGCTCAGTTATCAGGGTTAACAGGAGGGAAATGATGCTACTGAGGTCATGTTTGTAAATCACCAGAAGAGACAGAAAATTATGTCAAATCTTTATTTTGTTTCTGCGTGGATTCAACATTTCCAAAAGCCACAGCAGGTAAAAACAGTGCCATTTGTTGTGCACTAAAAGATGATGTGTCTGTTTGCTCCTCTGAGGTTTTAGTTGTAGTTTATGCTCTAACAGTCTTCTACTGTCTGTGGAGGCAGCACGTCAGGGATGTGAGGAAGGTTTGCATGTGTGTAAGTGAGGAAGAGTGAAAAATCATCCTGTGATGAGGCTAAAGCTGAGAGTTCCCACAATCAGAGGAGGAGTGATTACAGCCCAAAGAGTGGGCATATGGCTCTGCTGCAGATGTGTTTACTCTGAGCTCTCAGCTGGGGTTGGCTCTTTACCAGAGACAGAGGAGAGAGGGAGAGAGAGAGGAGAGCAAGGGCAATCCCGTGCCCTCCTCTCTGCACGCCAGCTTTCAGAGGAGAGATAATCTAGAAGCATGTAGAGGAAGTGAAGTGCTGCTTTTCAGTATCTGTGTGTGTGTGTGTCGGTGCAACAGGTCGGACATGTCTCTCTCTCTCTCTCTCTCTTTACTTCTTCACCATGCCCTTGGAGTCCATGTTGACAGGGATGGAGGTGGATGAGGACTGGATGGCCAGCAGAGGAGCCTCCACGGTCAACATGCCGTCAGGAGACAGAGAGGAGGTCACCTTCTCACTGTTAGCTGTGGGGGGGAGGCTGCACGGGGGGGAAAGGGAGGAAATGTGTTTTAGTCTTCAGTCACAGAGCTTAAATCAAAAGACAATACCTCATAAGTGTTTTCTTTGGTCACAAATGTTCACATTAGCCTCTTTTACTATCTTCAGACAATGTGTGTAAATCTGCTCATTTCTCTGGAGCTGAAGGATGAACGGATCAATATGAATAGACGAAAGAAGAAATATATGGATGGGGGCTTTATAGATGAGTGTATCAGTGGTCAAATCTTAGAGTGGACATCTCAAGTGCTCTTCTCTTGACTAAAGCTGCTAATAAATAGCTAATTAAAATAGATGAAAATTAAAAATATTTGAACAGAAGTCCAAACTCTGATTCAGTTTCATCTTGGGCAACAGGCCTGATTTTTTTTTTTTTTTTTTTTTGAGAGGTGTAAAAAGCTCAATTTCACAACTTTTTTCCTCACCCATACATTGTTATTAAAGAAACTTAAAGCATTGTGCTATATCTTTACATCTATGGAGATTCAAGTGATGTTAAATCTCTTCTATCTGATTATTAAAATTTATTGAGCAGTCTGCCACAGTGGACTCTGTACAAAACTTTAATTGGAAATCAATATATTTACCTTCTTGTATTTTAAGGTGCAAAAGTTAAACTGACTGCTGAGAATACATTTTAGTTCTTAAGTTCCAGTTTTAAAGGCGTCACATAAAGGAAAACCAAAAGAACATTTTAGAGGAGCTCAGACTGTCTGCATACATGTGATAGATGAGAAAACATTACAGGAGAACATGAATATTGAATCAGAAGTAATCTCAAAGCATTCAATGAAATTGATGGATATAACATGTTTATGTCTTTTTTCAGAGCTGTAATTCTGTCTTAATGTTTTATTGGAGGACAGCTGGTGGGAAAAATGGGGAGTGGAGAATAAGGAGAATGTTTACTGAAGGCTAAAAGCTGGGATTTAAACCAGCAACCACTGTTTCAAGGCCTACAGTCTATCTGTGGTTGAAGTTAAAGCATTATTTAACTGCTAGATGTTTATCAGCTGCATGACATTTCCAAACTCCCATTGGCCTTCTTCATGTTTTAAATTTTCATACACTTACTTAAAGTGGCCACAGGGTGGCAGCATATGAGGCACTTTGGAAAATCAAGTAAAACTCACCTTGTTTCTGGCAGTGTAACCATTCTGAATGTGTTGTGAATTGAATTAATATCTTAATTTATTTCATTTTAGTTGTAGTTTTTGTATAAGAGGTCCAAATCTGGTCCACGTTGCCTCACTAATCAGAAAATATCAGAAACACCTGTGATGTTCTCTCTCACCTGGAACCAATCAGCTGACAGGTGATCTAGAGAGCTAAAGATCACCTGCTCAGCTCTGCTTCTGCTCACTGAGGGTCAACACCAGCACTTTGGTGTCTTTATACACATTTAGAAAGAGGGTTGAGTGCATGAGTTTTCTTTTGGTTCATGCATCATTTCCTCTAATCCAGTTATTGCCTCTCATTTTCTTCTGTGTTGGGCCAAGTTTATTCACGTGTATCTTTTTGTAGATTTAATAGATGTGTGTCGGCAATACTACGTCCTACAGCACATTTTAAATCCCAGATGAACTTTGTTTCCTTGGTTTTCACATTGAGTTTGGTTCTGTAAGTTTCCCACACTCAGGTCCTACAGTTTGTTTCAGAGGAGACGTGACAGTAGAGAAGAGCTTTTCTGTCCATAGTGACTCTTGTTGGATATTTGTAAGTTACTCTATGCAAATACTTGAGCTGCTTTCTTTTTCAAAGCCACAAAAATGTATTAAATCATTACTTTAGCTCTGCTGCTTTTAGTTAAATTCTCTATAGAGCTAAAATGTCATTTATAATCTTAAGTAGCCTTTTAATATTTCTTTTAATTTTATTCTCATATTTTAATCAATTCATAGTTTGTTTTATCACCCTGTATTGTTTGTGTATAACTAAATTCTTCATCCTCTCTTTATAAAATCACTCTGATGTAAATATTTATCTTAATGCAGCTTTTATGAGTTTGGTTTAAGCCTTGATGGCGTTAAATAAAATAGTGAAATAATAAAAAAAAATCTTAAAAACATCTCTAGCTGATTTATAAAAGCTCCTGTATGATAAAACTGTATTAATTTCAATGTTGTGAGTTGAGACCCAACATTAGCTCAGTGTGTTTGTGTTGTGGCCCCTGGATGGCAGCAGAGCCCCATGAAGCTACAAACTCCCCCTGAGCAGAGATGAACAATATGAGGTGGAGGCTGCTGCTGCTTTTCAGAGCATGAAATTCAGATATCAGCAGCAGCCAGGCCTCCACAGACCGCCCAACCCAAAACTATAGAGACCCACAGCTGCAGAGCCACATTAAGGAAATCACAAGAGCTCACACCCAGCTTGAGGAATGCATTTTAGCCGTGAAAATCCTCAGCAAACTCCCATCAAAGAGCCACAAGCAGCCCCCTCTAATAAGAAATCTGTTAGTTTGGAAGTGAGTTGTTGACCTGTAGCACAGCTGATAGCATGTTCGTATCAAATGGACTGCAAAAGGCTCTTTGAAAAGGGATCAGGCTCATAGTTTGCTGATTTATAAACCACCAAAAAAAACTTCAGCTACTCACGTGTATTTCCTGGTGAAGCATCTGGACACAAAGCCGTGCTCGTCCTTCCTCTCCTCGTGCTTGCCTGAGGACACAGACAACATACTTTCACACTGATGTGGCACTAATAAGAAGGATACAATCACCTCAAGGAGACATGAACTAAGTTATCTGGTGTAATGCACGAACCTTGCAGAGAGATATCCTTTTTAAGATAAAATCACACTGGGATTAAAGTAATGCCTTCACTTAAGTATCAAAGGTATCTCCAAATCATCCCACTAAATGCTAACATTCACAATGATTGAGCACAATACTAAAAAGTGTCTGCAAAATAAAAAAAAATAAAATAGAATTGTACTGAGACTCTGATGCATCTGTGTCACACCTCTCTCTTTGCTTGTGAACATGTTTTTCCTGTACTTGAAATAGAGTCTCTGCAGGTCTGCCACACTGCTGAAAATGCCATTTCATTGAGAAAAAGATTAAATGTAGGTCTGTAGGATTTCTTCAAAAATACAATGTCCACGTCTTCAGGAATAATCCTGCTCATTCATCACCTATGGGCCTCTTTACATGACTTTGGGTTAACTTGTGATGCTTCTGGACAGTAGAGTAAGCTTGGAACACAGAGCTGCAGGTGCTCGCTGGGCAGGTGAGTGTGCTTATGTTTAGCGACTGCCAAAAACTACTGTGGGAGGCAGTGGACGTGTGTTGCCGCTCACACTCAGCCACGGAGTAGGAGCACAGTTTGGATGTTGTGTTAACAAACCGTAAAGAAAATTCCTGCAGACCCTACCTTTAAGAAAATATGCAAACAGTTCTTCAACCAAAGCTTGCTGTCCCTTGATCTTGGCCTGAAACTTAAATTGTGATTGTGATAACAAAAATTGTGATTGGCTAGAATTACTTTGCACTGATTGACTGGAACTGGTCTTCTAGAGGTGGATGAATCCTCCCTAAATGTAGATCAGTTTTTATCTATTTAACACCAAATCACCAATCAAAGCTTTCAAAAGTCCTCACTGGCTTATTGTTGTTATTTAACTAATTCTTTGCTGCCGCATCATCAATTTTTTCAGACACCTTAATCAGGGCCTGTTGGCGCGTCCATCAACCATGAAAACTGACTGTTGGTAGTAATGGTGAAAAGGAAAATTGATCAGGAATTCTGCACCTGTTAGGCTATGTCAAAGATGGCAGATTGAATCCATGTGTAACCCTTAATACAAAATATGTGAAGAGAACAGATAATTAGGAATCAAATGAATCTTTTGGGAAACTATGATGAATTTTAGATTCAGGAGTCACAACAATTTACATGTTTATCACTGCTTATGAGGAGTACACAAGTGCAAATCAGATCTGTTGGATAGGGGTTTTCCAGGGAGGTCGCCCAGCAGTTGACTTTCCACACCTGCCACACTTTAAGAAAGTACTTTATTGAGCCCCGCAGGGAAGATGGTGTATTTAGTTAATTGGCCGATCTTTGGTCGTCATGTATTCAGTTAACACTGCAGCCAAATGGGCCATGCTACAAAGCTCCGTTACAGGTAATGGTCCCATTTGTGTCACAGCAGTTAAAACCTAAGTATTGTGCTGATGGGCGCTAAGATTTTTCAGCTGGTGACAAATTTTGCCACTAGAGTCGACAGAAGCAATTAGAGCTGCAAGACTGACCTCTCAGTCCCCAGCAGAGCAGATTATTTTGTTTATTTTATGTAAACACTCAGGAATAGGGAAAGTTCAGAGACTTTTGTGTCTGTTTGTTATGGTTTCTCTAGTTTTAATCTCTGCTCTGTTAGTCTGAAGAAGTACGCTGCAGAGCTGATGGTCAGTCGTTGTGTTTACATCAAATAACTGATTGAACTCTTGCTGTTTATCAGTGTGTTAGAAATGGTGGTGATGGGAAACAGGCTTTATGTTTGCGGTGTATTAATGTTCTTATTTGACCAGTGACCCATCTGTTAATGTGGATGAAATAAGCTCTTTGGTCTGAAAGGCAGCCAGGCACTAGGGAGAGATGTGAAGTGCTTGGCATCACTTTTTGGTAGTGATATTGCTGTCCATCTTTTTATACAGACGACAAGTCAAACATTTGTGTTCATTGGTTTGCTTTGCTAGAAACATAAAAGTAGAGTATATAAGTCATGATTTTTTATTTCTTTTTTTAGATGTCATGCTATTACCAGAGCTGCAGCATTATTTTAACTGTTTGTGGCTTGTGCTGGACACATTTTGAAAAAAAAGTCACAAAAAATCAGTTATATACATTTGCACGCTGACTGTTAGCTTTTGAAAGGTTCAAGCTGCTATTTTCTTTGTCTTTCCTGTGTTATTGTACCAAAGTCTGGAAGCTGAATTGTACAATCTAACTTCTGATGGTTTCAGTTGTCTTATGTGTGCTTGAGAAGATGTGTAGTAAATATCGAAATGTCACGGTAGGCATAAGGCTCTAAGTTAAACTAACTAGCCTCTGACGGTAGATCACAGCAGAAACAGGGCAGTGTTTTGACACATGTTACAACATGTTTTTATTTGGTGTCAGTGACACAGCACATCTCAAACAGGACAATGACTGCGCCTCTGTGTCATGGAGGTATTTCTGTCTCTTACAGCTGCTCCTCATGTAGCACAGCCACAGCATAAAGAGAAAATCCTCACCAGTCTCTATCTGGTCAGTCTCACGCAGGCGTCCTGAGGCCTGGCTGTGAAGTTGCCCTCCATCCTGGCTCTAAATACAGTAATATGTTTGTTTTGACGACAGGCTGATAAAGCCTGCTCTCCTCGGGGGGCTGTCCTCTTTTCAACAGGAGCACAGAGCTGGTGAGAGTGTGGCAGAGCCAGGGACCACATGAGGCTTCATTTAGCTCAGAGAGGAGGGCTGCTGCATGAGGGGCTGATACTTTGATGTGTGTTCACAAATAAAATGATGGTATCACTCACAAACACACACGAGGTGGACCCAATCCACAGCTTTGTTTAACTTTACGGCTCCTGTCTGTGCCTGCTGTCTGAGCAGTGAAATATTGGCTGTTCTCGTACCCAGGACCTGGACCTGGACCGGGCCCAGCAGTCCTTTTAAAGTAGCAGACTCAGAGTGTGAGTCATGACTGAACCCCTGACTCTACCAGCGTGATTCTTTCAGATCTGTCAGATACAGAGGCCTAGACTGGACTCAGATTAATAAAAACAAAAGAGGAGACTCAAGACCTCACAGAGCATTTACCCCTCATGTTCCTTCATTTATCTTCTTTCCACATTATCTACCACTTGTGAAAACAGCTTTCAGATGAAGCAGTTGTTTCTCTGTGAGCCTTTTCCAGAGTTGACTCCCACATGTTGAATTGTTTTGCATCTAGCGGGCGTGCAGCCAGAAGCCCCCGCCCTCCTGCACCCTGGAACTCAGTGCATTGTGTTTCCAGGTATTATGTAACTCTGCAGCAATGCATCTGCCTTGTGCTCGGCCTAGCAGAAAGGTTTCCTGCCTTTTTTATCTCATGTTTTGTTCAGAGCGGCAGAAGCTTCTCCATCAAAGGGAAGGAACAAACCTCAGTTAGGAAACCAGGGTTGGCTGTTAAACTCTTTCTACCCTCACATTAATGCTCAGCATATACATACTTTGTGAAAGTTGATCCTACATTTACAGGTAGTTATGTGTTTTTGGTTCTAATGAAAAAAAAATAATGATAACGGTTTGACACCAAAATAATGACACAGCGTGATGTGACTAATTACCCGATCAATTAAACAGGAAGTGTTATACTGATGAGTCTAAAGGTGAGAAAAACACTACCAGTGGCAAACATTAGCATAACTTGCAAATCAAGCCTTTTGTCTTATTACAGGTTAACATCCACATGTCTCTGCTAATTACAGATTTCTCCATTTCAAATGATTAGAAGCTGCTATAACTGAGCACAGCTTACTTATTAATTTAGTTATTTTATAGGTCAGAGCTTCTTGGAAATCCTTGTTTTCTTTCAGGTAGCAGAGCATTATAGAATGAACCTTCAGCTAAACAAGCTTCAAGCTAAACAAACAATCCCTTCCAGGTGTCTGAACATTTAAAGAGAGGAGTCATTCTGCTTTCCCATATTTTAGCCATAGATAAAATGTAACAATGCTGGATGGTCATGCTCTAAATATTTGTATGATGAAGAAGTCTGTAAACTGCTCAAAATGATGAAATGATGAGGTCATCACATAAGCTGGTTCATGATACATTGGTGCGGGCCTCGAACACTAAGGTCTGCCCATAGCTCCGCCCCTGACAGTCCTCCAAACGGCTGGCCAATCAAAGTGAATGGGACTTGTGGAGCGGGAGTCTCAGAGAGGCAGCAGCTCCAACAAAGTGTATCAGACTGAGGTTGAGAAAAGGGTTTTGTAAAATAACAGGGGGGGGGAATAGGGTTTTTCCTGACCTGCAAATCATGTAAACATACTATAAGTGCACTTGAGTGACAAATTGAAGACTTTTCAACTTATTTCCTTTGTTATGAGGTGTACAACAATGTACAAAGAAGATAGTTATAAAGTCAACATAGAGTTTCAAATCTAGCCTTCAGGGAGGTATGCTTCCAACTCGGCACATTTTGAATAAGATATTAAAAAAACACATTGAGGTGCAGTGATTTGTCTTCACTCTTCCAAAAACATGTTTCTTTCAGGAGCTCGATTTTTAAAGAACATATGTTCTATCTTTGTTACTTTCACAAAAGCTTGTCTCTTAAACTTTGATTCCTTTTTGGTGATTTATTTTATGCTTTCTCAGAGTGAGGAAACTTCAGGGTTACTACTTTTCCCTGCTTTAAAAAAGAGACTGATCTGATCTATCCTTTGGAGTTTTTATATTAGTGAATTTGTTCTTCTATTGAAGTGCAAATGATGTACTTCTGTCTTCTCTAGTGTTTGACAGTCACATTCTAGACTGGCTTTTCTGCACTTGGACACTCTGAGTGGATAAAGGGGACCAGTGACAGGTAAAGGAGCACTCACCAGTGATTTCCACCACTCCATCCTTGGTCTTGACCACCAGCTCCTCAGGAGAGAAGTGGTTCACGTCCAGGGTCACCTTCCAGTTGTCTTGGGTCTGCTTGATCTCTGACATGCCGGTGCTCAGCTGTCGGGTCAGAGCGTTCATCTGTCGGGCCTGCTGGGTCATCATGGCACTGGGGTACATCATGGGAGTGTGGGGCATCATGGCACCCATCTCAGGAGCCAGGACGGAGGGGCGCATGTAGCCAGGCCAGTGGGTGCTGGGGAATGTGGTGAACTCCTCGGGCAAGGCTGGCATGCCGAAGGACTGGTCGAAGATGCGGCTCTGCCAGTCCCTGAAGGGGTCCCAGCTGGGAGTGCGGAGCAGGGTGAAGGGGATCCGTCTCTCAGTCATGGTGGGGGGTTTGGTGGCTGCTGTAGAGAGAAGCTGCAGGCGGCAGAGGAGGAACCTTTTGGCCTCTTTGGAAATGTTTTTCCAACGTGCTGTGTGCCTCTCAGCTGTGAGCTTTTATACGCTCTGACACCACCCCTGTCAACAGAGCCCTCCCCTCTGACTCAAGCCCCCCTGACATTTTTATGGAAAGTACTAGAGTATCTATTTGTGGGAGACGTAGCAGTGGAAAGGAATCCAACAGGAAGGCCCTCCCCACCGGCAGCTGCCCAGTGCTCTGATAACCCCCCCACCATCCCCACTCAAACCATGCCCCTGCTGTCTAATCCCCCTCCCCTCCTCTCGCCTTTCTCCGGACAGCTCAAAGAGCCAGAAGAATCTAGGAGGCTGCTGGAAAGCTGACCATGCCTGTGGATAAAGCTGAGATAAGACTCACATGCTATTTCTAACATGACACTGTGCGGACCATGAGGGCCTATACAGGACAGTATGTTCCCTGCTATTATCAGCCCATATTAAATACACAGTGTGATGACAGATTGTAACATGGATGTAAATGAACAATGCATGGAAGCTCTTAAAGCAGGCAGCACCTTCTGGAGCTGAAACATAAATCTTAAACAGAGAGGCGCTGGTTTAGCTCATGCACGGAGACTGTAGCTCTCTAAGCTGGCAGACTGGATTCAGAGCCAACCTGCTGCTCTTTGTCATCCTCCAAGAGTCCTGTTTCATCCACTCATCCATCCTCTAATTAAAGGCACAGAGACACAAAAAATAATCCATTAAAAACAGAAGAAATCAAAATTATGCAAGAATTGCAGTTCCAAGAGCAGCCACTGGAGACTCGCTCCAAAAGTGCATAATTCCAAGTGAAGCTCCATGTTAAGATGTACAACAGATGTACAACAGTCTAACACATTTTCAATCTGCTATCAGACAAAGTTCGGTTTTAACATAACGTGTCTAGCTTTCTGTTTTCTAAGTTGTTTTATAGACTTGGTGATAGATGCTGCAAGATGTCACCTATGTTCATTCAGTTAGGATGTTCACTTAATATGTATGTCTGGAGCCTTTCAAAGATTTACTTCAATGTTGATATTAACAAATATCAAAGCCAGCCAAACACTCTTTGCAGTTTTTCTTAATTGATGAAACTCTTCTTAGCTCCAGTGATCATATTTCAGTGTTGTTATATATGTTATTAATATCAATAGCACCTTTTGTATATAAGAAAATGTACAGAGTAAAGTCTCTCTACTTCTAAAAATATGTATAATATATAGCACAAAGGCAATTCTTGAGATATCTTAATCAGATTTGTTGTATGTTCTCAGTAGTTATCGAAGTTTTTAATCGCTTGTGTATTTCAGGTATCCTGTTGATAAAAGAGGACCTGCTTAACCTCTAAAAAATGTCCACTCCTCAAGAAAAGGCACATGACACATATTTGTCATGGTCATTGGTTTTGAAACAATATCAGACACAAAGACTCAGTAAAACTACAGATCTAAATATGGAAGATATGCAACATTACAGTCAATTTATGCCTAGGACCAGAAATTTCCAGAGACAGGGACAGTGTTGGATATGAATGACAAAGAACATCTGAGGAATACATTGACCATGTAAGACAAGTCTTATAGTGTTTTCCTAGAAAATTAGATCACCTATTAAATTAGTTAAGAAAAAATAATTTGGTGAAAATTTCCTCTGTATGTTTGCTTTTGTAATACTTTTTTTTTAATTACAGAGAGGCTTTTTAGACACACACTAGTTCAAAGTGCTCCACACTGACTGAAAAAAACCCCCAAAATATACAAAGTAGAAGAATTGCAAAATGTGACAAAGAGATTGACGACATGTCCGTAACATGTAACATTAGTGAATCCTGGTTATGTCCTACCAGTGCTCATCTACCAACTCCAATCTCACCAAGCAGAGCAAACATAACGTAAACGTAACCTGGCTATTCACTTTATTGATAGACCCTCAGGTTTGAACATATCACTGCAGAATACCATAGCATAAGTCTATAACTGGTTGTTTTGGAGGACACTTAGGGCGCAGTCCCACTGGCCATCTGTACCGTGCTTGGGCACGCTTCAGACCTAAGGCACGATTGGGCAGTGTGACCGCGAGTAAACCATGCCAGGGAATAGCCCACTTCCCTGGCTCGGTTCACCTCAAGGAGGCGGGCCAGGCCGCGGCACGATTCATGCACTGGCTCGCTAGGGCGAGCGCCACGCGTACACGGTTTTTTATACATGAGGTATGATCGCGGCAACCGCTCCTCTCGATAATCATTTTAAACAATAGAGGGGTGTTGGAGGGCTGTGTCGGTCCAAAACAACGTAACAGGAGCCAAAAAGTGAGTAAAGTTATAACAACGTTCTCTATACTCTCTAATCTGATGAAACTGCACCTTGTAAACAGACCCGCCATAGTGACGTTGACGGCCGTGCGTGTGCTTGCAACCGTGCTGAAGCCTGGTTCATGTTGTAGTAGTATGAATGCAGGCCGTACCATCCTAGGGGAGAGCAGCGCTGCGGGGGGGGTGAATCGTACTTGAGTGCCGCACGGCAAGGATGACCAGTGTGACCGCAATTTTAGAAAGAAAGAAAGAGAAACAGAAAGAAAACGGAAAATGAGGATAGAAAGCAAGAAACCAACAAGTATAGTTTAAAAAAAGTAGGATAACACCAAAAAATAAAGAAAAAGGAGAATAAGAAAGAAAAAAGATCACCTACAAAATCATCACAGGGACTTAAGGACTTTGAATTCATGAAGTCAGAATTGTAGAACCTCCTGCACATCTTAATATTTCGACTGACCTTCTCAACTTGAAGATTAAAATTCTTTCACTGCCTCCTATTTCTCCCTGCACCTCCTATTTCATTTAGAATAAGAAATAAATGACACCATCCAGACCCCCCCTGGAGTCTCATCGTGTGAGAAGCACGCTGACCAGCTTAAACATCAGCTAATTAATGACCCACTGAAGGATGACAGAGGTCAAATGCCAGACCTCTACCACGCTTCAGTTTCTACCTCCAGAAATGAACCCAAATATATTTCTAAAAAGAAGCTGAGGAGACAAACTGGACATGGTCTGAACTTTATAACCCACAATGTTCTCCTCTGGCTTCATTACCATCTGTTATCAGTTCAGTGTTAGTGACGTCTGTGTGCCATCCTTGGCATGATTCATGTCACCAACAGGGGATTAATGAGAGGTGCTCCTTCAAAGCTGCTGACAGCCTGGCACTCTGTTATTGCAGCTGTGTATCTGTGTCCATTATTACATGAGACCGGCCTATCAGTGGCATGTACATAACATGTGCTGCTCCCACACTGCACCCCGTCACCCTGACTCCAACAGGAGCGCCCAGCAACACCACAGAGAGAGAGAGAGAGAGAGAGGAGGAAAATACTTTCAACAAACGGAACAATGGACCAAAGAAAAAATAAGAGAAGAAACCAACAAACACGGAACAAAAGTAAGTAAAACCAAAAAAAGAGAGTAAATAAGAAAGAAAAAGGAAAATAAAAAATAAAAAAAGACAAGCACAAAGTAAGAAAGTAAAAAAGTCTGATGAAAAAAACATGAACTAGAAAGAAAAGAAGGAAACATAAAAACTAAAACAAGAGAACAAACACATTTTGCTAAACAGCTCAAAGACAGAAAGAGAGGAATTGTGGGAGTGGAGGAGAGGAGAAGAAGACATGAAGCAAAGGGTTAAAGCTGGGAGTAAAACTACAGCACTGAGAACAGTCTGTGTGTGTGTGTGTGTGTGTGTGTGTGTGTGTGTGTGTGTGTGTGTGTGTGTGTGTGTGCAAAGATTAATGGAGTAACTTTGCTCCTTGTGCATTTTTGGGGTAATGTCCTAAATTTGCAAGTTTTTTTCCACAAGAGATGTTAAAGATGTTACAAATCAAGATCACGGTACATTTGACTGAGATTTATTTCAAAGTCTGATGTTTGTTCCTCATTTTTGAGTCTGGGCAGCTACAGGCAGCACAAACGCCTCAACTTACAACATTTTTATCATTTACTTCATGAATTTAACCAGGTTACATTATCACTTCTTTACTGTTGAAACATTATGACTTCATGAAGTCATTTGTCTTTACCACTTTATTCCTCTTCTTCAAAAACACCATTTGAGCTCACTGTGAGAAACAGATCTGAGAATAATGAGAATACTCCTGAATGAACTGAAGCTGAGTCTGAAAAAAAAAATCCACTCACTGTTTCATGCACTTTAAAGGAATTCAGCATTTTGTGGTGGTGACCAAATCATGAGCGAGAATTATATCCCTCCAATTGTAGTGGAGTTATCGACCCCACGTAATAATATTTAGACTTGTGGGAGCTGTGTACAACAAGAGCTCAAAAACACAGCAAAATATACCATCATGCATTGCAGTATCCAGGAGAGAGTCAGATGGACGAGAGGAGCTCGAGCAGCACTGTCTGATGTTGATTCTGTTCTCTTCTTCTAACTACAAGTAAGAGTTGGCAAAACACAGACAGATTGGTATTTAGTGACATTTATTAAAATCAAGATGTTTTTCAATTGTTTTTAAAATCTGCTCATTGTAACATCAGTTATCACTGATATTCATGCTGTCACTGTCGACCCCTGACCCTCATAGTCTTCAAGTTTTTAATCATGCATAAGCGATGTCGTCATTATCTAAGGGGTGGGCAGGTTAGTGTCTGTGGATTTTTTAATTTGCTGATGGGGTCAAGGTTCAGTCTTCTGCAGAGAAAACTCAGAGTGAGGAGAAGTGAATGAAGCTGATGGTGTGCAGCATTGTTTCCCAACCTTTTCTAACTCAGGGCACACTTTTAAGTCTAAAAAAGGATGGCGGCCCACCTTCAACCCAGTAAGTACGGAGGATATAAAATGCCTTATGAGAACCCCATTTGTGACAACGACCCAAAATGTAATAACTGGTCTATAATATAACAAAAGTGCTGGGCTTAAAATGTAATTTAAAAAAAAGTTATAACACCAAAATGTTAAAGCTGGTCGATAATGTAACAGATTCTCAGCCCAAAACAAAATAACTTTTTGACCAAAATGTAGCGATTTGTTACATTTTACAGGGTCTGTTTATTTTTAAATGACGGCTCATTTGCGGAGCAACAACTTTTGCATGTTAGCTTCTCCAAATATCAGGGCTGCAGCAACTGTTTTTAACACTGGATCAGAGACAGAAACATGGATCTAAAGCAGAGGCAGTGAAACGAAAACATAGGATACCTCATAAAGAAGCATTTTCTTTGGGGGGTTTGTTTCCTTATTTCCAAATTAATGAAAAATAAGATAAATAAAAAATACATTTCAAAGTGGTTTTCTCTTTCAGGTATTTCTCCATGGCTCATGAACACACTGACATCCTGTGTTTCTGTCACACCATCAGAGTCGTGAGTTGTTGACATCATCTGTCACTGACTCAGATCTCCTCTTCCTCTGAGTCAGTAAAGTTTAAAGCTTCCTCAGAGATGAAGAACTTTCCAGAACTTGTTTTGATGTCTCAGGTTGTCAATCATGAGTATCAGGTACCAGGAGATTCTCATCGTCGCCCTCTGTAGCACAAAACCTGCACTACAACCTGATCACACCACATCATGTCACTGAAGCCAATGTGATGAAAAATAACAGACGTCCCAGCGGAGTAACTTTGCCATTGTTTCTGTTTATTGTCAGGTATAATAAGTTGTACACTACAAAGAATGACTTGTAGAACCAAAGGGAGAATGCTATACTTGGAATAAATAAACAGGTTTGCAGAGTATCATATAGTTGGGTCTGGTTACACTGGGAGTAAAACACTGTGTGAGTGGACGTGAGACTGGACGGATGGAAAGGAAGACTTCAGGTGATCCCTGATTGTTTCGCCAGTTTGTAGAGTGTCCTATGAGGTTACTGTTGTGTCTTTATCACATCCAGAAACAGAGCATGCTCAGGATAAGAACAAAAAAATAGGGCTGCGATCAATAGCATCTGATTGTTTAACGTTGTCCATCTTATTGAAGATGATCATTTTTAGGCTTTTATATCTTTATTCAGAGATGGGTCAATAGATTGAATATGAATCTGGCCAAATGGCAGGATTACAGTCTTACTCAGGCTGCCCACTCACTGATTATAGCTGCTGTACATATGAGGCCTGAGATTTAACCATTGAAACCAAATCAGTGCACTGAAACACTCACTTTTAAATTTAATATTACGCCATCACTAAGGATGGTGCTGTTAAAGTGTTCCTCCAATTAAGACCTATCAGTACAAATGTTTTCCATTCAGATTTGTAATACAATGGAATTATTCTATTCACTATGAAAAGCATTTATTTGCTTTGAAACTGTATAGAAATACTTGAAAATTCAACTCTCCATAATCCTTAAATTCAAGAGAACAAAATTCAATTTCAGTTCAGCACTTCGTCACTGTGTGGGGAGGAGTAACGGAGCACAGATTCTCGGAAATCCTCTTTGCATCAGCAAAAATGTAACTTTCAAGCAAACTTGATTACTCAGTCCCTGGTCTGGTTCAAGCGCTCGTATCTCAGCTCAGGTGAAGAGTCGCCACAAAATGTAGAAGAGCTTTTGCAGATGTGTAGAAGATTTTTGAGGATCTGTGCTTGATTACTCTTCCTCAGGGACACAGATGTTAAGGTCATGTCACCCTGAACTGAAAATGAACTTTGATTTTATTAAAATATGGACTGTAGAGAGTTGAATTTTCAAATATGTTAAAAAGAATTTATGAGTAAATAAATTCAGTTTCAACCAATAAATTCAGTTTGTAGATCATGCTTTACACATTTAATATACTAAATTAAATTCAGTTTCTTCTGTCACAGATCTCAGCCCATACCCTACAACGTACAGTTATTTAAAGTACCATTACTTTTTCCCCACAATCCTTTGGTGATTACCGTAATATACTAAAAAAGACCTTTCCCAGTTACTACAGATATTACGGTAAAACACTGTAGAGAAAACAGTGACGGTACAAAGCCCCTTCCTTAAGTTGAAACCTAACATTATGCAAATATTTTGGGGTGGTGGTGGTGGTGGTGGTGGGGGGGCCTATAACAAAATGTTTAAAACTGTTTTGAGATAGAAATCATGCATCTAAATTATTCAAATAGTAATTTTGATGATAATGCATTCAATGAGGCTTCAACATTGCCCAACACAAAGGTAATAAAGACACAAAGTAACCTCGTACTGTCTGACCTGTTTTTTCAGGGCCTGTGTGGCTAAAACCATCAGAGTGTCAGAGTGGACGCTCTTCTCCACAGCAGGTGGATGTTTTGGTTTGTTTGAGGCTCATTCTTCTCTCTTTAATGCAGGCGGGGACACCATAGCTTGCATTAAAATGAAATGTTACCACTGGAGCCATAATGGCCGCCGTGGGAGTGAATGTGGGCGAAGTCTCAGTTCCAGTGGCTGAAATCAGAGCATCTGTGTCACGCAGCAGAGCAACATTCAGCCTGCTCGCAAAATAAAGCCTTCGCCATGTTAAAGGACGGAGAAACGGTCAAACATGGAAATGTACGCCTCGTCTCCGAGTGGAAATACATTTGCAGCAATCTCATCTTCAAAGCACTGCTTCACATGATAAATAGAATAAATAATAAATAATAAATAAAGTAATAAATACAGAAGGATTATAAATAGCTGTGGTCATCACAAAAGTGTGCATGGAGGGTTTTTGCAGATGTTCTCCTGTACAGTACAGAGCTGCACACACACACACACATTATCACCTCAGTTGCAGAGGATGTTCACACTCACACACACATACACACATTCATTCACACACTCTTTCTCACACATGATGTCAGGATCAGCAGAACCAACATAATAACTTAAACAGGGAAGAGAGTAAAAATACTTCATACATAGTTTTTTTTTTTTTTGCTCCCTCTTTCTCATTCACCTCAGGCGGGAGTGTACCGAGCATGTCAGAGGGGAGCGCAGTGCACCCTGGCACCTTTCACGTCAGCCAGGTGACTCCTCATCGAGCAGCAAGTCTCTCCTGATGCATCATGCTAAACAAGCCTCCTCAAACTACATGGAATATACAGTGCATAGTTTACAAAGCCGGAACATAAAGAGAGTTTACAGCTATACACACAAACCTATACATCATTAAAAAAAAGTCCCTTTCTCCTGCTTTTGCTCCCTCTTTTGTTCTCTGGTGTGTTGATCGCTGTGCGCTGATGGGATGGAAGTCTTTGGGGAGATGAGTTCATGATGAGGGAGGAAAAAAAGTTATTGGTGTCTCCTCTTTTCCTTTCTGCTCTTATTTTACTATATATTTGTATATTTATATCGTATATATAGTTCTGAATGGATTCATTTTTGGTTGTTTTGTGGAAGAAGAGAAGGAAAGTGCTAACATACAGCGAGATTTGTTCTCTGGGCTCTACCAAACTGATTTTAGACGTTTCCTTTAATACCTTGTATACGTGGAGCTAAAATGAACAGTGACGGCCAATTTGACAGAAATGTGCTTCATCAAACACCATTCTTTGATCCAGGCTCAGAGTTAGAGAGAGGGTGGAGGGCCCTGGAGCGGGCCGCCTCTCTTTGATTCTGTTTCTCTCCTGCAGCGTCCGCTCTGTCAGAAGCCGGGGCTGTCGTAGCTGCTGCGGCTGTAGTAGCTGTGGTGGCTGCGGGATCGACTCCTGCTGCGGCTCCAGCTCCGGCTCTGGCTGCGGCTTCGGCTCCAGCTCCGGCTGCGGCTCCTGCTCCTGCTGTGGCTCCGGCTGTGGCTCCTGCTGCGGCTGTAGCTGCTGTAGCTGCGGCTCCGGCTGCGGCTGGACCGCGTGGGGCTGCTGTCGGAGCTGGACGAGGAGGGGCTGGGCCGGTAGTAGGGGATCGGCCGCTTCCTGGCGCTGAGGGAGAGGAGAGAGCGGGATAATGGAGAGTTAACAGAAATATGAGACAGACGGAAACATGTTAGTGATGTTCACTGCATTCACATGCTGTTAGACTAGAAAACTCAGTGTTTAGGGGGGGGGGTTCATTTAAAGGTATCTCAGGTAGTAAAATCACTGAGAAGTGTGAGGACCCTAATTTTCAAAGAGATTTGTTAAGCTTTTATTTTGAAAGAATAAAAGAAAAAGGTGGGAAAAAACTCCCAAAAGTCTAATTAGAAAGTTGTCAAAATCAAAGCTTAACTCATGAGTAAAGCTCACTTCACTCTGAAATAAAAGATCTTGACTATTGATAACTGACTCATGTTCAGGGTTTCTCAATTTATCTTTTTTTTCCTTTTTACATTTATCTATCGGCCTTTTTCTGTGCAATTCTCAGGATGTGAATGCTAAAGCGAGAGACGTCAAAGAGACAGGTGTTGTCAAGGCCATGTGTTGAACCAGCAGCCACCGCCATAATGACTGCATCCTCTGAATGCAATGTTAAGACTAACTTTGAAATCTTTTATCTATGAATACTACAGCTTTTCGAAAGGAAAACACCCCTGTCATACATTTCTAATGTATAATGGGTTAATATTTGTTGTCTATAATACAAATAACTGTTCACTTCAAGAGTTATTTCACTGATGATGAGGGTGTAACTATTTGTGAGTCTGTCAGTTCTTGCAATAAGTCAATACAACATAGGGCTGATTATTGTCACATACTGTATGTACATTGGAAATAAGAAATCATTTTAAAGAGGGGCTATTGTGCTGTTTATAAGTCATCATTCTGTTGCTCTGACAGTCTTGTAGTTTCTTTACATGATTTACAGCTCAAAAAAATCCGGATTTTTCGCACAGTAGTGTTTTAGAGAACTCTTCATTTTAGCTTCTGTCTCTTTAAGGGTCCTCTAACCCCCTTCTTCCTGATTGGTCAGCCCTCTTGAGACCTGTCTCAGAAGAGCTATGGAAAGACTGGTGTTTGAGGCCCGCCCTGCCAACATGACATGTACCAGGTACTTCCTTTTGAGATAACCTCATCATTTTATCAAGTCTCTTGAAGAGCTGGTGCTATTTGTAGAACGGAGCGCTTTGATAATTTTACATACAGATTCAGGAATACATGACGACATAGAGGTTTGAAAATCTACACGATTTGTCCGAACGTCCAACTCTTTCACTTTATTACATCTACTTTTGATATATGGTAAAGCAGAATACCCCCTCTTTAAGGCCCTTGAACACACCAAAGTCTGAAGAACAGTGTGAGGGGCATGTGAATGCAGCAAAACTCTGACATGGGTTTAATTTATGAGGACAAAAATATAGTGCAAATTAGTGTCGGGTTGATCAGTAGGGTGTCTGGAAGAGAGATGTTATTTGGGTTTGAAAAAAACACCACTCACACACACACACACACACACACACACACACGCACACGCACACACACACACGAAGCAGAGGAGGAACTTGGTCGTTAGTTTTAGATTGAGCTCAGATTGCCGGGTTAATAGCCACCCTGGAAGTGTTCCCTGAAAGGTAATTAGGTGTTAGCTGAAAAATAGAAGCAGGTCCTCTCAGTGGAAGCTGACACCCAGAAAAATCCACAGTCAACAGTGCGGGGCGGGAAAAATGTTATCAAGGTTTCCTGCTGGTACAAGGTGTGATTCACCTTGTCTATGAGGATTACTCAGCCTCTGCTCTGCTCTTCAGTCTGACACTGTGGTCCAAACAGACACAGCTACAGAGAGTTACAGAGAGCTATCTGCTCACACACACCTTGATGGCATTTTAATCCCTGTGTTAAAACATTAGTGAGTGTGTGTGAGAGTGTGTGTGTAGGCAGTGAGGAGCAGCTTCAGAGCTGGGTGAGTCTCAGCGTGAGTTTCAGGAAAGAAGAAGCAAAGGCAGGATGTGAAAAGAAGAATCAGGAGCAGGGCAGGTTTACTCAGGAGACCTCGGATGGTTCGCTGTTCGGCCGAGCTGCAGGAGCTTCACACTAGCACACGGATCCTGCTGCACAGCAACTGTTACCAGGGTAACTAGCCTGCAGCATCCCGTCGTCTCAGCATCAGGACCTTTTGGACTGGAGGGAAAGATGACAGAGCACACACACACACACATTTCATCCATGTCTATTTACACTGGTATTAAAGGAGACATGGAGAGTCTTTCAGGCTGCAGAAACATTCCTCAAAGAGATTTTTAATAAAGGAAAACTTCAGCTTGAAAATAAATTCATGTGGAGAGAGATTGAAACATCACACGTATAAACACAGAAATAAAAGGCTGGCTCAGTATGAAAATCTGTTTGTAGACGGCTTTGAGGACTTCAGCTTTACAACAACTCAAACATGTTTCTATCAGCAGAGCGATAAAACAAACACATCTGCTCCCAGCGTGAAGACCTCCTGTTAAACTGTTATCAGGCTATTTATGAATGCATATTCATTCACTGATTCACATTTAATGGAACAATAAACATTTGAGTGCACAGACAAACAAAACAACAAAGACTCAATAAATCAAAGGAGATGGATTCAGGTTCATCTCTGCGTAGATTTTACACCTGATGAAGGTTTATGAGGGTTGTGTGTTTTAGTAATTCACTCCAACACTACAGTCCTGCCATAAACACTCTTCTGATGAATGTTGTTATGTTCAATATTTTATTGAAGTTAGAGTAGATTTGACCCCCTAATTATTTCAGGGGCAGCGAAGCATGATGCTGCTGAATTCAGCATGTAAATATAACACGGATCAATAACGCTCTGATATCATAAACCATTCATCATAAGACGGTCCAAAACAGCAGCACCGGGCACATGACGGAAACTCAGGTCAATATCATTGTATAATTTATCATTTTGTCCCTCAGTGGAAAGTTATCGCCTACTGTGTAAAGTTTGCATATGTGCATTGTTCAAAACATTAATATATAAGCAAATTTGATAGTAAGTTCATGATTTAAACTAGAGATTGAATGAAAAATAATGGCAAAGAACACATTTAAAATGGAACATGCAAGCAACAATTTTTTAAAGAGCTCAAAAGAAGAAATCACAGTTAGTTTCGTACATAATTTTGAGCCCATGCAGTGATCTCCACTACAGAGCCATGTTTGTTTTATTAATGCAGTGATCTCCACTACAGAGCCATGTTTGTTTTATTAATGCAGTGATCTCCACTACAGAGTCATGTTTGTTTTATTAATGCAGTGATCTCCACTACAGAGCCATGCTTGTTTTATTAATGCAGTGATCTCCACTACAGAGCCATGTTTGTTTTATTAATGCAGTGATCTCCACTACAGAGTCATGTTTGTTTTATTAATGCAGTGATCTCCACTACAGAGCCATGCTTGTTTTATTAATGCAGTGATCTCCACTACAGAGTCATGTCTTTTTTAATGCAGCGTTGCCTGAGGATTCTAAGACCACCTCCATCTCATTTTTGTTTTGGAATTTGTCTCTTGCACACAGATATCTCCAGGTCCTCTGAAGCTTTCACATTTTATGTACCGTAAATGATGAATGCTTTGAACTCTTTCCAACAATATTCAAATAAACAATCTCAATATTGTTCCACTGTTTTCACACAAAGTCTTTGGAGTGATCCTGAGAACCCAGTCTTGTTACCAACCTGTTGATCATTGACCTCTTAAGGTGGGAGGTCTTCCATCAGGAGTGTTGTTCTGTTTAATAACACAAAACATTTTATTGTTCTTGTCTAAAACTCTCATTAAAATGGTAAGGGCCTGATCTATTAAAGGTTTGTGAGTTTTAAAAGCATGTGCAGTATTGATAAAGTTCATAGAGCTGATGTTCTGACAGGGTGCACCGTGGATTGCGTCTGTGAAATGACTAAATAGCACACGATTCATTAAGCATGTCTGCCTTCATGAACATGCAGAATTTATGCAGATTATCAAAACAACCAAAATGCTATGAGGATTGCGGTTGGTGTTTTTGCATCTATATTTAGCATGTCCAGGCATTTAGATGGCAGGTGCAAACTGGCACAGCGTCACTCACAAACGGCTGTGGTCATTGTGGCGAGAAGGAGGCATAGGTGCAATGACAGATGAGGGAGGGAGAGAATCTTCACGTGTCAACATATTCTGACTGTCAAAAATAAAAACAGTGTACTAAAGGTTGTTCAGATAAATTTACAAAGACTTGGGGTCGTGTGCTGTCTTTTGTTAACTCTATTCCTTCTCTTGAGGATTGAAGTAATATATGTCTCATGGAGCAAGTTGTAAAAAATATGTAGATACTGCATTTCTTTACTAATTTTTGTTTTTATTTGTGTTGTCTTGTTTTTGTTTGTTTGTTTGTGTAACCATCTTTTGTCATAACTGCTTTATTTCATGAGTCCCTCCTGTTTTCTTATTTATAAGACAATTGTTCTCAATGCATACTGGATTGGACTCCATTTGTGAACTTTTATATGTATGTTTAAGTTTGTTTGTAAAAATATAAAACTGGGTAAAATTTAAAAAATACAAATAAAAATATAAACAGTAGAGACAAATCATCTAAGACAAGCCATTTTTGTGCTTCTGGATGAGCTAAGGGCTGATTTGGGGTCAGTCACAAAAAAAAGAAACCATACCATGTCTCCTGTGGAAAATCTCCTCAAGACATGCATTTTCTTTCATCTGGATCATTCCAGCACACCAGCACAGTTAGTGCCTGCATCTCCCACTATACTTTTTCTGGTGTGCTGTCCACAGAGTTGAATGCCAAGTCACACAGGATGGGAAAATAACCAGTTTCTCACACACTTGGAGCACAGTAAATGACTCAAAACAGCTTTTATATGTAATCACACAAAACAAAGAAGAAAAAGTGAACTACAACAGCCACCAGAGAACAGAAATCTCTAGATATTATTAAATACACGTGCCACTGGTATTTATTTCCCCTGCTATGACCTCCAACTTCAAACTGCTTCAAACCCCAATTTTGGTTTGAAGCCACTCTGCTCTTCCAAACTCCACATCGAAACAGCTGTAGCACATGCTAAATCCTCATTTAAATAGGGTGGTCCAATTTTTTTTTTTTAACCTATTATCAACTGTGAACACAATCATAGTAGATCACCCGCAACAAGGCCCAATAATAGCTTGTCCAATTTTTGAGTTTGCACACAATTTTGCACTTGTTATTTGGGATCTTAATTGATTAGGTACTAAAACTGATCAGTTGGAAATGTTTATCGTGTTCGCAATACTTTAAATTAAATACAATTAAAATATGTTTTTGAACCACATTTCACACAGACTCACTGAAACTCAGCTCACTCTGCATCAGTGTGTGACTGTTGTGTTTTCATTGGTCCAACCCACCCAGGCTCAGGAGGGAAAATGTCCTTTTCTAAATTTCCTCTCCTCATGATCTAAGAGTGAAAGCATCCTCAGAGCCTGACAGCACTAACTGAAAGGATTATTATCAAAGAGGGGTGGTGATTAATAACAAAATTCAGACATTCCTGCAGAGAACACAATAACCACTGTTCATAGTCAGCTTTGAGCCACATGCTAATATGAAAGCATGAAGCAGGAAACAGGGATTTCTGTGCAGCTGAAGAATTTTCAACACCATAGTTTTACCTCAAACCTGCATCTCTGCACCTTCCCCCTGACTCATGTCTGCAGTCTTTAATTTAGAATTTTTACAGAGAGTTTAGAAGATGTGAATACAGCTCCTTAAATGTCAGGTTATGAGTTAGAACAGGAAGAAATTATATTCATCTTGTATGTCTTTGCTGTAATTTGAAGCTATAAAGAAACAACCTTTGACCCAACATGAGCGCTGTGCTGTAAAACCGCTACAGAGTATAACATCCATTAAAGTGTGTCATGCTTAAGTGCTGTTGATTCAGGACGTCTAAAAGCTGGAATAAAATCCAGAAGACAAACTGTAAAAGAGGAGCTGTGTCGCTCTGATGATCTGCTGAAGGAAAATCTACACAGTAATATCTCGTATTTGTCTGCAGACGTGTTACCTGGTGATCCTGCGAGCCTCCATGAAGCTGGGGGAATCTCTTCTTCTTTTGCGGATCGGTGAGTAGCTGCGTGAGCGGCGTCGGGCTCGGCTGTCGGTGTCAGAGCGGTTGGCGCTGTTGTCCCTCTCTCTGCAGGACACAGAAAACTATCAGAGCAGCAACAACAGAAACTTGCAGTCACATTCTGGTTACAACTCAAAGAAAGGACTCAAACAATCAACACAATCATCAGTCAAGTGACAGATGGGAGGATATGTTTATGCATTTATGTGCACTTGATAGGGTGCATTACCTTTATTAAACAAATACACAAACAAACAAACACCAGAACTAGGACTGAACCCTTTACACCCATGAGTTGTTTTTTTTTCGTGCCGGCTCCCTGTTTGCCTGCTGAAAATGTAATTACCAGCAGATCCTGTTTGTGACAGCAGAGCAAACAGAGAGAGAATAAGAGGAGATTGTCCACTCATCAAGCGTGGATAACCTTGTGGCCTTGGTCTCTCAGATCATCAACAACAACAACAACAACAACTAAGGGAAGAATGTCCCCATCAGTCTTGTACAAAGTGCTTGAAAGCAATACTTGGGTAAAAGGAACAAGTATCTTACCAGAAAATGAAAATACAACTCTGAGGGAACCAGATATTCAGTGTACTTGTGTATCAAAAGTAATTTTCTAATAAAAAATGTACTTAAGTATCAGAAGTAAATGTAAATGTATTTATTTATATTTAAATGAGCACTTAGATTTTTTGATGATTTAATTTATTTTGGCTTCCTTCCAGTACAATTATCATATCCAAGCGCAGGAGAAAAGAGCCTGAACCTTTTCAACATAGAAAATTAAATTCTGCCATCATCATTGGTGACTGGTTCTCTCTGTCTCTCAACCTTCCTGTGTGTTACATGGAAAAATTGGACGTGTCATTGAACTGGCATGAAATTATTCACTGAAACCGAAAAGGTGTCTATTCTTCTTCAGAAGAAATTGGTTTTCAAAGTTGTGAGAATTCAGTGATGTTCTAAAAGGTGACGTCATCTTCTGGGAAAATAATTTTCTTCTAAGACTCTTGTTGCTTTCAAGTCCTTCATACAGACTGGTTATCAGCAGTAGCTCCTTCAGCAGGTGTTTCCATGATGCACTTGGCTGTTGACATGACACACAGGTCTAATGTAACCAACTTAAATTTTTGTTGATTTAATTTTAACTAACTAGTAACTAGTAACAAGAATGGCTGAAGGCACTGATTCCCAACCTGTGGTCCACGGCCCCATGGTGGGCCGCGAAGGTCTTACAAGTGGGCCACAAAATCATTTCCAAAATAGCATGATTTTAGTGGAGGGTATTAATATAAAGATACAAATAAACAGAATAATGAATTATGTTAAAACCCAGATAAGTTTTAAAACCAATTAAAACTGTTCAAATAGTCATGTAGAAAAAAAAACCTTTAAGAAAGCATGTTGGAGCCCAGTATGTAACATGACCCAAAATGCAACAACAACCTGAAGTGTACTAAGAAAAAAAAAAAAAAAAAAAAAAAAAAAAAAAAAAAAAAAAAAAAAGTAAAACCAAAAATGTAATGACTGGTCAATAATGTAACAAAGTTGCTGGGCCGGAAAGTCACAAAAAGAATGCAGTAAAACCCAAAATACAATAACCCACAATGTAACAACTTGTTACACTCGGTACTTATTGGGTCAGAGGTGGGCCACAAACATTTTTGAGACTTAAAAGTGGGCCCTGAGTTGGAAAAGGTTGGGGACCACTGGCTTAAGGAAATGTAGTGGAGTAGAAGTAGAAATTATCAGGAATATAAATAAAGTAGAGTACAGATATGTGAAAATTGTACACAAGTACAGTAGCAGAGTATTTGTACTTTGTTACATTACAACACTGCCATCAGGAGATGCTGAGGAATAAAATTCATAGGACAGTCAATTAACCCTTTGATGCATGAATTATGAAAGTCAGAGTCAGGATTTTTCCCTTGAGTGTTTTATTTGTCTTAAAGCATGAAAAAAGTTTTCCTTTTTTTTTTTCAAATATTTGTAACTGAGCATTCAACAAAAAACAGTGTGAACTTAATGTAAATATTTATTAATATACTTATTTTTTGTGTGACTTCTTTCATTTTCTTTTTTTTTGATAACTTAATGAATAATCTTTTTTAAATGCTTTGGGAAACATTTTAACTCTCCCTCATCCATTTTAATACTGAATGATTTACAGTTATTACGCTGTTTTACCCTCAAATGTTTGTCTATAACTTTTTTGAAAAAACATATATATGTGGAAAAAGAATGAAAACATTTTTTCAGGCCCTAAGAAGAATAAAAATATCCTGACGCAGGCTAATATGAATTTCCACCACGAGAACCATTGAATTTAGGAGTAAATAACTTTTAAATAGGATTCCACTGTAGTGACCACTATGCACCACAGGGTTAAAGACACAGATGTCAATAATAAAAGAACTAAACCAAAATCTCACACCAAATTCCAGTTTTGATCAGTCCATCATTTTATCAAATCAGACATTCACATCAAATCCAAAAGTGTTTCCTGCTCAGTCTTGTTGTTCAGAAGTAAGGATGTGAATATTACGTAATTAATATTACTGCTTACTCAAATAAATCCCCGACCTCGGCGCCATGTTGCCCTGCCCAAAGAAGACATGCACAGTGTAACATGCTCCCTGGGGAAAGAGGTTATGTTTCCTCACTGTGGGAAATCCAACGTACTCAAACACCATTGAACCAACGTTCACACAGAATCGCTTCCTTATGCAATGAGGTCACATGACTCCAGGCAGGGTGGAGTCAGCCAATCAGGTGTGCTTTTCTCAACTCGTCAAAATTGTGAAACTGTATAAGTTTGTCCTGGTTGTGGGTATTTTTGTTTGTTATTTGTAAGCTAATTCCAATACAGGAGAGACTTTAAGCTGTGTTAATTCATGACTGTTTCCCCTTTGAAATGCAGACACAGGGAGTAAAAACCAAACACAGAGCTACTGTAAAAGGTGGGTGTCTCACCTGGAGTTGTTCTGTCTGTTGTGGGGGGACTTGGCCTTGCTGGGGTCTCTGTCTCTGGACGCAGAGCGAGACGATGAGCGGCCACTGCTCCACGAGCTGCTGCGCTGTCGGAGGTTTGGTTTGGTCTTCTCCTCTTTCTTCCTGCCCGACGCGTGCGGGTGGCGTCCCGGAGACGCCGACGTGCTGTGGTGGTGGGCCTGACCCCGAGTGGAGCGGTGGTGCCGCTTGGAAGAGTGACCACCTTTTGCCCTGGAGCGACACAGAAAGTATCAAATAAAACCTCTTTATTCACTTCAAGGATGAAAGGGCTGGAAGTTGAAAAGGTGAAGGTGTTTTGTTCTGCTGTGGTCAAAATACACAAAAACAGAGAATCAGAGCTTCTCAGTTTCACCCACTGGACTGTAATATCTGAGACAAACTGTGAAACAAAACATGTCACCAACACATCACAGACCTGCAACAAAGGTCCAACCACTAATGTTAGCAATCAACTTCTCATTACTTCTAATGATTCATTTTCACCAGCTGTTACTAAGCTACAGCACTTATTAAAGTCTTTCTTACTGTAACAGGGTTAAATACTTTTCCAGAAGTCTAACCTGCAGCAGAGAGTGTTGTTGACAAACATCAACACAGCTGCAGTTTGATGATTGTGCGACCAGTAACTCAAGGATCTGTTGATACTGACTTTGGCATTCAAGAAAATTATGTTTGTAGTAAAGAAATTAGAGGGAATTAAGAAAACTTAAAGCAGAGTGATTAAAAAAGTGCTGCATAAGCACCCACTGATTTTAACTTCAATCATATTTTTTGATCAGAACGTGTTGTTCAGTGTTTAGAGTTTAAGATGGATGTTTATGTTTAACCAAAAGGAAACTAGCATTTTTGCCACAGTGTCAACAGGAAGAGTTGGGAAATGTTTGACTCCTTCCGTGGATTTAGCTGATATTATGTTTGTGATCAGGTTCACCCTGGATCCACTTCTCTGTTTATGAATGAATTAGGTTTGGACCAATCAGAGTCAGGTATTTAATACAACTTGGTAACACAGGAGTCCAACATTAAAACTGCACATCAAACTGCACTGGTGAGTTTGATCCTCCTGTCTTATGAACCTTTCGTGACTTCCTTGTGATATTTTATTTGATTTCACATTTAGATTCTTTGTTTCCTTGTTTTTCCAATGATTATCTAGTTTCTTTCAACAAAGCACTGATGTTTCCAAGTCTTCCTTGGTTTCCTAGTTTTGTTCAACAGAAGAAGAAAATTGCGCGTTTTGGTCTTTCTTGGCGAGCCCCGTCAAAAAACATACAGTGATACATGGTTGCATGGTGCTTACTTCCTCTGGTGCCGTGAGGAGCGTCCTCTGTGGGCGTGGTTGTGCTGGGAGTGGGCCGAGTCGCTGCTGTGATGAGGGGAGTGGGAGCTCTTATTCTGGCCTCTCTGACTCCCTCTCTTCCCTGACGTCTGGTTTACGGCCGCGTTCCTGACGTCCACACTCCCAGCCTCTCCCGTCGCGCACATCTGTCCCGCCTGGCTCCTGCTGGGGGCGCTGTGGAGCTTGTGCTCTTTCAGCAGAGTGGGCTGGAGGCCTGCAGAGCTCGCGGTCAGCAGACGGAGCTTCTGCAGAGAAACGATGACCAACAAAGGAAAGAAAACAAAAGAAAAAAAAAAAGAAAAAGGACAAAAAGAGCATTAGAGAGTTTCCCGGCGGAGCGTGGAGTGCTACGGTGTACTTGCCAAAAGAAGGTAAACATCTAAAAGAAAAGATCTAGGTTTTCTCCATATGGCTTATAGATAGTCCTCTATGGTGCAGCGCATGCAATACTTGGCATGCAAAACCATAATGAGTTGAAGAAATCATAATCGCAAAAACAAACAAAAAAACTAGGAGGAGGAGGAAGAGGGAAAAATTAAACAAAACTGTGAATCAAATAAGTTTAAGAGCAGAGGCAGAAAGTACAGAGCTACAGATTTTGTAGAGTAGAAAAAGAGGACTTCTCCAGTTTTTTAAAGTAATGGTTAAATAAAAGAAACGAAACAGAAAGAGAAGACAACTTGACGGAACATCACAGAAATGGAAGGAACAAAATAAAGATCACAATTATTGAATCAATCGAATCAGAAAACAAATCGTCTGCTACTCAATTTTCTCTTTCTGGATTTTTTTCCTGAAGACAATTGCTGAGATGTGAACAGCGACCCATTTTCTTTGATTTTTTTTTTAATGGTTACTCTTGTTTAACTCCCTTCTGGTTAACATCCACTTACCAATAAAGTGGTATTCCCTCCTTTAGTAGGTAAGGTATGAAGAAAAGGGAAAAGTGGGGCAACATAAGTGCATCATTAGATTCACAAAATGCAAGAGAAAAAGACACAAAACCCTTCCCTGCCAGTGACTCATGAGACAATGCATGGAAATCAATGGAAAAGAACTCAAAAGCAAAGAGGAAAACCACAATGTGCAGGGATCCCCTCACACACAGAGTCACTCCTCCAGGACGTTCACCTGCCTCAACCTCACACAGCCACTGGCTGCAGAGCGTTCAACCTTTACCTTCACTTTTTAGGCCTTTACACCTGTTTCATTTACTGTTCCTTATTTAGTTAACCTTTTTTCTCTCTGTGGAGACTCAACCATGAGACCAGGACGTTTCAAACACCATACTGGTGAAGTATTTCAGATTTAACTTGTTGGAACCAACTTCTCTGCGGATGAAACTTACTCATATTTACCACCAACTGTTGTTTAAGCAGCTGTGAGGCTCATTACTGGAAATATTTCTGGTTCAAAATTGTTTTCATCAAACTTCTGCAGCAACTTTTACCAAAAATGTTGAAGTAAAACTTCAAAAAATTAAAATTGCATTGTTTATTTTATTTTCTAAAATGATTTTAAACCCACAAAAAAACAAAACCAAGAACAAATCAGTTCATAGACTCGATATTCTGTGTCTAATAATCAACCCATGTGTTTGTTCATCAGCATGAGCCTGGCAAACTTTATATGGACACTATAGACCACAGCTCGCACATGTATGTGCTGTTACTGTAAATACACATTTAAAGAGCGCCACATGTACATCGACTCTGAAAATAGTCTCTAACAAATGCTCAATAACTCCTGTTAGACTGATGTTTGCTTCAGCGCTCAGACATGTGGAGGATCAGTGAGACTTAACTTCAGCTGTTACTGACGCTCAGTCCCTGCTTTTGTTCCAGGCGGAGAAATCTCAGCGGTCATACGATGAACGGCTGTAAAGTTATTTAAAAGAAATCATGATCCTCAGAGGATCAGCCCTTTGAGATCCAGTTGTCTCCTGATCTGGTGTTGTACAAGTACCTGCTAAGTTACTCTTATCGTCAGCCTTGATCTGCCTGCCAATGAGAGCTAATGAAGAAGTGTTACACTGACCCTGTGCACGGTTTAATCATTAACACACCTGCTGATCATGTCAGCATTGATATTTGATGTTAGAATGTAGCTGAACAGTCTCTAATTTTTTTTATTCCCATCATTAAGCCATTTCCACAAATGTGACAATTCCATTGCATTTGCATGGATGTGACTGTGCATCACCTGACTTCATGGATAATTCATCAACAATACTCTACACAGTTGGTGCTGAATGCTCTGTTTAGTTGAAATGTTTGTCTGCTTGGCAGCTCTGGGATTAATGGAAACTCTGGAGTCAAAAGCTGCTTTGGTCGGAAATCTTTATGACGACACCATGTCAGAACATTTTATTTATTTTTCAGGGTGTTTTCTGCACAGCCAGTGTGGAAGTGTTAAAAAGTTGTAGCTACTTGAGTCTTCACTTCAGACTGGCTGCTCTGAACTTTGGAGCCTGGGACTAAGATGATTCAGTCTCTTCAGCTCATTCCTTTATTCAGAAACATTGCACTGATGGTGACTGTTTATTCAATACTGTTTACTCACCTGTTTTCATTTTGGCCCAAAAATGTCAATTTCATTTTGATAACATAGGTGTGGTACAATGACGGACCTCCAGCCCGTTTCTTGATGGATTGAAGGTTCAGTTGAGTGTGACTAAAACTGTTATTGCTGTCTTTGGGTTTTCTAACTGCAGCTCAAAAACCATTGGGGGATGTCACTGAGCATTCATGTTTTCTTTTTGTTGTGTTTTTTTAATCGTCAGTGGCTTTCACACTGCAAAAGACTGAAACCCTGAAATTAGAATAATGTCTCCATAAAGCAAATTGAACAAGCATTTTTTGTACCCCATGTGTTTCTTTTAATATTCATATATTTTATAGGCAAACTCAGGTGCCACTTCTGTCCTTTCATTAGGGATGCATCCATCTATTTTTTAAGTTACAATACAAAACTGATACCAGCTGATACTGACACTGATTTGATTTAATTCCAGTATTAATTCAATATCCTCTATTCCCAACACTCAAAAAGCAAAACATTGACTTTAATCAAATGTATAGTTGACCCACTCCATCTAAATGTATTAGGTTGTTTGAAAGCTATAATTTTAGGGTCAGGTTGAACTTGAAATTATTGCTTTCAACCAACTTAATTCATTTAGATGGGACCAGTTGACATTATACATTCATTTAAATTCTTTTTTTTTTATGAGGATAGTATTTTGGTAACTTATGACTTTTCTTACTTTTTAAACTAAATTGAAATAAAAATGTAATTACAATTATTATTTTGTTCAACGATAAATGTGTAAATATAGAGTTAATCCAAAACACTAACAGGTAATACAGTCGAACTGTAAAGTGAGGAATCAAACTTGTGCCTTTTAGAAGTTGCTGTTAGAGTTGTTGGCAAAAAAGGGGAAATACCTCTAAACTGCTGAGCTGCTATAGTTATTTGTTTTATTCATTTAACCTCTACTTAACAGGGTTGGCCCCACTGAGTTTAAAATCCTCTTTTTAAAGAGAAACCTGGTCAAAACAAGCAGCAGTAAAAACACAAAGTTACAGACAGACAATTGTGATTGCTCTCTCTATATAAATCTATTCGTTGGGTTATTTTTCTTCACGATAGTTATAAATACACAAACCTTGCAGTTGATGACATAACACACCTACATGGGTGCTGAAAACATAGAGGAGCATAGAACCATATTGAACAGATCTGCTGTACAGATCTGCCCTTTGTCACCAATATCTGATCCAACTTTTTTGAGTCTTTACCTAAAAAATATCAGGTATCAGGATCCATGCATCCTTATTTTAAATATCTTGAGATAAGACATTTCTCTGGACTTGTCAGTTGAATGTGGCTCATATTAGCTCTCACAGGACCATTTTATTAGACATAAGACATAAACATTAGTGTATGATTCAGTTTTTGCAGAGTAAAAGGTGGCCACCAACATGCTTTCCAAGCTTTAGTCCATGAATCTTCTGTTACATGACACAAAAGTGATTTACAAACTGACATATTGTTGGTTTTGGTCTTTTTGTGGGATTTGTTAGTGATAAGAAGAAAACCAGTGGACTGGATAAGTTCAAACTTAGTCTAAAACTATTTTTTAAGGGTTCATCAAAGACTGGGTGTTGATCAGAGACTCAGTGGAACAAATACTCTTGTTGCACCTTTATTCCCTGTGAGCATAAAGAGACAGACATCTCCCCAATACGTTTGGAAAGAAACCAAATACAGCTGGCTCTTCTGCATGCATTAAAACGTTGTGATTGAACTGCCTCCTAATCCAACATACAATAGAAGCACCGACGGGCCCTCCCAGAGAGAGAGAGAGAGAGAGAGAGAGAGAGAGAGAGAGAGAGAGAGAGAGAGAGAAGAGCTGATCTCCACTTCTCCACTGTAGAGAGGACGACTGAGAGAACACACAACCACTGGTGCTTATGACAGTTGTTAGAAACAATCGTGGAAATCAATATGGTGAAAATCATAAGACGAATGTACTAATTCACCAACAAACAGAGAGATGCTGGACAAACAGGAATGCATTCTACCAAAAAAAAAAAAAAAAGAAAAACTGAAAGAAAAGAAAAGAAGAAGAAGAAGAAGAGAGGGATGGACCTGGAAGATAGAGCGGGAAACTGGACTTCAGAATGAAGTTAAGAAGGAAAGAGAAAAACCAGAGCTCTACTTTATCCAATCTTTTAAGAGTCAAATCAAAACTGATGAAATTAATTTAGACCATTGTTTTAATAACAGAAAGAGAGAGAAGGAGAGAGAGAGAGAAGAGAGAGAGAAACATTGACGTCACTCAGGCTAGGGTGCTTGTCACATTCTCATCTGCATAAAGATCACGTGCGTAGGCAAAGCATTACCTACCTTCCATTTCAATCAGTGACACGTATGCAATATCAACAAAACAAAGGAAAGAAAAAAGAAAGAAAAAAAGGAGAAAGGAATGTTCTCCGCAGCGAAATGGGAAAAAGACAATGACCTCTTTTAGTAACAACGCTACATATTTGTGTCCAGAGACTTTAAGGAGAAATAAACAAACCAAAAAGTCAAAATAAAGAAGAGAGGGGGGAAAGAAAAAAAGAAAATCCAGATGGAGTTCAAACTCAAAGAAGAAACAAAATATGAATCTATCCACTACATGATTTGCTTTGTCTTTTTCGCTTGTACAAATGCAGCCATATTTGTATCAAAACAGAGGATGGGAGAGGGAAGTGGGAGAGTTAATCGTCAAATTAGTGGACATCCATGTAGAGTAGAGGAGCTACGAGGAGGATGAAGAGGAGGAGGAGGAAAAGGAGGAGGGGGGGGCATGCAGAGCTGGCAGATGTGGAAGATAAGTGGGAAGTAAAATGCCAGGACAACAAGAGTGAGTCACACAGGACACAGATGATCAGGTAGGACAGGAGGAGGAGGACGGGGGAGGACGGGGGAGGGAGAAATAGTCACGGCTAAGATGTACCACTAAAGATTTATCACATTTAAAAGGGACCCCAGTCACACTTTCAGCCTGGATCTACTCTGTGTTTCCTCCACATCAGTAACAGGTACAAAGAGAGAGAGAGAGAGTGTCTCCAGGAGCAAATCTGCTCTTTAAACTGAACACAGAACTCAAATGGCTCGGGTCCCTTTAAAACAGCAGTCGTGTTTTTAAACGTGAGAGTTGTCCTAGGTATTTCCAAGAGTCCGTGTGGCTGTGTCTGGAAACATCCATTAATAATGAGCGAGAGGAAGACTGGTCCTGTTTGGGGCTGTCTCACAAACTGTGAAAGCAGGAGACAAAGCTTCAGGTTGGAAAGCTCAGACTGAAGGTCCTGACGTTTGTCTGCTCTCTCTCTTGAAAAAACAAAACAAAAACTGAGTTTTGAATGTATTAAAATTCACCCTGATGGACAAGAGTTCAATGCTTTGACAGAGCAGCATGTTTGTATCACTGTTTTTCTTTCTTCTGCTTTTTCGTTTTTTGCCTTTATTTTTTTTCACTTTTCTGTTTTCTGTCTTCTGCTTTTCAGTTTTTCCCCTTTTTTTTTGCTTTTTCGTTCTTTCCAGGTCCAGGATGCAGGTCTGTATTCACAGTAGCTATTCTTAAACATATCCCTTTCTCAAGAGAAGTATGTTCTGGTCTTGTTTTACCTATGGTGACAATCTGCAGATAACGACATCCACCCACCAGGGTTACATTAGGGTTAGTGGTTCTGTTTGATTTGAAGAGGTATCATTATTATGTTAAAATTTCAGCATTTGCTGAAAGGAAATGCGCCTCACTCTAGTTATTATTATTATTATTATTATTATTATTATTATTATTATTATTATTATTATTATTATCATCATCATTATTATTATTATTATTATTATTATTATTATTATTATTATTATTATTATTATTATTATTATTATTATTATTTTCATTATTATTATTATTATTATCATTATTATTATCAAACACTACAAGTGAATCAGGTGTCTTTTTTTATATATATCTTTGAGTAAAAGGATGTTCTTCTAGACTTGATCAGTAAATGTTGCTTGTATCAAGTCTTAAAAGACCATTTTTAGTTAAAATAAGACTTGAAGAATTGCTTAAATTTCAATTTTGAAGTCTTCTCCTACCTTCCCTTCGTTCTCGGAGGTTTGGGATGGTGGAGGGTGTGAGGGCCCAGTTTTGGAACAAGGAAAGAAACATGGAGAAAGTAACTGTGGTGATTTGGGATTTTATTCTTTCCTCGTATTGTTTAAGTTTTCAAGAGAGATGCATTAAGGCTTTAGTACATTTAGCCGTGCAGGTGTTTCTCTGAGCTTTTCAACAGGAAGAACCCAGGACCCCTCACAATGAATGAGACAGACCCAAACAGGACGACTACAAAAACACACACTGAGATGATAAGAAAACAGAGCTGCTTTACAGAATCACAAGACTGCTGCAGTAAAAATCAAAGTTCAGAAGGATCCAGGTCTGTCACACATGAACACCTCCCTCCTGTACCAGGGTTTCAGTTTGAGGATTAACATGAAACAAATATTTGAGCTGTTGTTGGAGGGAGAGGGAACATCACCTCAAAGATGCTGCTTAAAAACGGAGCCGTTAAAATGCTCCTCTTTCTCTCCATCTCAACATAAGAACAAACAGACCTCTCCTCTCTCCACTGGCCTGAGCACAGAGACTAAAACATCAGTAGCAGAAGAGATACTGCCACCTAGGGGCAACATGCATATCAACACTCGAGTAAAGCAGCAGAGAAGTGTGTGTGTCTGTGTGTGTGTGTTTGTGTGTGTCACTTCTGATGGACGCCTGGAGGAGAAGAGGATCTATCACTGAGCAGAGCGTGTGTTTGAGAGTAAAAGACAACTGTATGGACAAGAAGAAACTATAACACATACCCAGTTAACCTACTTGGTCCAGTTCCAAAGCATTTGATAGCTTTTTATGTAAACGAGACAGAGAGATTTGGGCATTTATTCATGGGTCAGTACCAATTCAACTGGTAAAGAAAAGAAAAAAGAAACGGATGGATGAAATAAGCAGAAAGAGAGAGAGACAGGAAGATCAGTTGAGACCTTGTAGACACATGCAGGCTGGGGCAGAAAATAGAAGAGTTTAGGTGTTTTCAGACGTCAGAAATTATTCCAGAAGAGATCCCTTTGCTCTAAGTCTGCTGTTGTATTTTATGCCAACTCTCCGCTCTAATGATCATTTTATAGAGCTGAGGAGCAAGGTTGCCTCCTTAATAGCAGAAAGTGATTTAAAAGTCATCAGAGGCTCTCTGTATGTGTGTGTGTGTGTGTGTGTGTACGGTGTCAGTGTGTGTGTTGGGTAATCAGAGACTAACAGAGGAGCGAGATCACTGCAGGAGCTCTTACATACTGAACAGGCCGACAGAGGCTGATACATGGAGTCTTATTGAGGAGCTTTTTATAGTTTGGTTACAGAACTGTAATGCTTTTATAACTTCAAGAGTCAAACCTTATTATGATGCAGAATCAGCTGCAGGGAGATGTAGATTCAGGATGCTGTGTGGAAGATTTAAAATGTATAGACATAAAACTAACAAAGAAACACTCAGCTTACTGTGTCTTGTGCATAAACTGAATCCTGATTAAAAGGAAAAATACATCACAGGACCACTATAGCTGAGCGTATATGAATAATTGATACCAGAATAGATACCAGATTTCATTTATTGTCTGCACGACTTTCCTCTGCTGTGTCTCAGGGTTTAATTCACAAAGAAATCTGCTCTCATAAGACTCTATCCCGCAATGTTCAGTCGCTCTGTGCTGTTTCCGTGACATTTGATACTTATTGAGACTGAAATGAGCTGTTAGCATCTCAACTCTGTGCTGCACAGAAATGCACTGTGTGCTTTCATCCTGAAGGCGCTAAAGTCTATCTGCTCAAATGATGAGCTGCATGGGGAGAAAAAATATCTTATCATATAGATTACATCATTTTAAATAGCGGTATGATCCTTGCTTTAGGTGCGAGGGGTCCCAGGTTCAGATCCTGGATGAGCCCATGGTAGTAACTGCCTCATCTATGTGCACTTGCCAGTAAAGCAAAGGTATTCATTGCCCCTCCCACCCTGAAAACCTGTCACAACTCGTTGGCACCAAACTCAACAGCCTTTGGTTGCCTACTTTTAATGTGCCAGCTGAGCGGACAAAGCCTCTGGATATCAAAAGGGCACTTAACCCGCTACTTGTGCTTTTGTTTTATTAAATATACCTCAATTCTCTACTTAACCACCACGTTGAAAGCTTAATCTTGTGGCTCGTTGGTTTAGGGGTATGATTCTTGCTTCAGGTCCTGGGTTCAGATCCCAGATGAGACCACACAACAGCAGACTGACCGCCTTATCTGCATGACGGTGCTCGAACCAGACAGTGTGTAGGTGTGTTGTCCCTTTGGGCCTGAAAACTGTAATGACTCATTGGTGCTCAACAGTTGTTTATTACATTGCCATGTTTTCATGTTACGAATGAGCAGGCACAGCTTGTAGATATTAAAAACAACTTGACCAGCTACATTCTGCATTTCAAAAAAATAAATAGTTCCCAGTTGTCTATTTTTTTGTCCCGAGGATGATGAAATTTCTATTCTAGAGGTATAATTCTTGCTTTGGGAGGTCCTGGGTTCAAATCCCAGGTGAGCCCACACAACTGTGAATTCAGCATGTGGGTCTGTTGGCCAGTCAAGTTCAAGAGTGCATCGTCCGCTTGTATTGAGTTATTGGCACCAAAGCTTGGACACATCAGCTGTTGGTGACCTTGCATTCCTTCCATGTTTCACCTGAGCAGGTATATCCTCTGGATACCAGACAGGCGCTTGACCATCTACATTGTGCTTTTGTTTCAATTTAAGTCAATTCTTTTAGTCAATTGTCAATTTTTTTTGTCCTACAGATTATGAAACTTGATCTAGAGATATGATTCTTGCTTCAGGTGTGAAAGGTCCTGGGTTCAAGTCCCAGGTCCTGGATGAGCCCACTCTCTGGTAGAAGTCAGTGTCATGTTGTGTTTGTCCACTTGGCTAACACTCCCTCCCCATTGCCTGTATGCTGTCCTCATCCCATGGCTTCTTTTGGGAAACGCAACCATATTCTTGGGGAAAAGGGCATGACAGCATGTGGTGATGCTCGCACATGCTGTGACACCCTTACAGTTACAGGTCATCAAGCGCACATGCACTGTACTGATTTTGACTCATGACCCATCTGTCGCCAAACCAGCGTCAGGCTGAGCAGTTGGGTGAGCTCGAAACATTTGCCAGATGGCCCGGGGGAAGTTTCAGTAAGAATCTAGATTTCTTCCTTTGCTTCTGGACAAGTCCATACAACATCCTTGTGACTTCAACCTCTGCATGATGAGGCAGAAGTGGTTCAGGTGTCAAATTTCTTGGTCCTATGGGCTTGAAAACTGCATTGACACGTTGCCATTGAACACTGTTCTCAAGAGTTGTTCATGACGATCCCTTGTCTTTATGTTTCAGGTGAGCAGATAACACCTTTGGTTATTATGTGCCAGTTTGACCAGCTACATTTCCCTTTTTGAAAAAATAAGTAGTAGTATTCTCCCCACACAGGGCAAATCTTGTGGCTTGTTGGTCTTTGGGTATGAGTCTCACTACGGGTGTGGGATGTCCCCAGTTTAATTTCCAGATGAGCCTACATTACAGCCTCATCCACATATTGGAGTATGGGCTGATCTAGTGCAAAGTGCATTGCCACTCTGGGCCTGAAAAACTACAATTACTTGTTGGCTGTGAAATCAACAGTCATTCATGATGCTGTGTTTGTTTTTTATGTTCCAGCTTAGCAGGCATTGATTCAGATATCAGACGGGCGCCTGTCCAGCTACATTTTGCTTTCATTTCAAGTAATTCAAGGCAATTCTCAGAAACATAACATAAAGTAACAGTAGTAACATCAGTAACAGAGCAGAAAATGAGATTTAACCCTAGAAGTGTGGGGCTCTGAGGACAGTCACATCACTGGGTAGGGTGCGTAGTTGTACATCTTTGTGTGTATTTGGTTGGGGGTTAGGGGTTATGATTGTTTAAATGTGTGCAATCAGAGCTGGAGAACAGAGATGCTGTTTGCTCTGCAGCACACCTTGTGGATCGTTTCCTTGAGCAGAATCCTTTGTGGGTGTTCAGATCTTGATGTAAGTTTCTAAAAAAGTTCACTTGAAGTATTATTCTATAATTCAGACATAACTCTTCTCCTAACTACCTGATCACACAGCTTTGTATCTCTCTGTATTCACTGGTCCTTGTCTCTCTTGGTGTCAGAGGATTAAACAGCATCTGTTCTTTCACACTAAATATGTTATATAACAAAAGCTAGAAAAGCTCTAACCTCTGGCAGTCTAACCTGGGATTCACAAGTTCCTGTCCAAAAACATCTGTCTCTACTGTATTTGATTTTTATCATTTTAATTCTTCCACACAGTCTGGTAAAAGGAGAGCAGCAGGATCTTCACAGCCCTGTCTTCTAACAGTTCATCTTCTAATGCTTGTATCAAGACTTTCCATTAAGTAATTGGATTAGTCAGTTCAAGAGGGAATCACAGATTGCTATCACTTTGAAGCACCATCACACGTCTCATCATAACTCTTGCAACATCGTCTAATTAAGACTCAGAAGAATGTAAAAGTTCTTATTCCTGACCGAAGCATTTTGCTCTGACATTCATGGTGAAAACTTTAAAGAGAGGGTTTTTATTTAAAGTAGCCGTTCCTGTCGCTGGCTCATTCTGTTTCCTCTGTTTTTGCTTCAGCAGACACTTGATCAGGGAGGAAACCCATCTCTTCGCCCGTTCATTTGGAAACATTATGTGCTTCATATTTCTGTCTAAGGTGTGGTGTGCTAATCCTGAGTTTCAACTCAGAGGATGTTTGATGAAATGAAACACTAGAACCTTTCATCTCTTTGCTCCCTTCCTCTGTTACTGGCAAACAACAAGAACAAACAGAAAATCAAGGTGGCAGAGGAGCCGGAAACAAAGCAGCAGGAGCGGCAGCTTTTACACACACACAGGAGCTCTTTAAACATCAGAAATAATCATCCTACGAGCTAAGAGTAACTGATGGAGAGAGGTAAAATATTCAAAGATGATGAGACATCATGTCAACCAGGATCAAACTCTGAGTAGAGACTGTGTCAGGTACCGTTGGAGCGGGTGTGGGGAGGGTGGGGTGTGGGGGTGAAATAGAGGAGACTACATACATCGTGCCCTTTCTCGCCCTCGCTGTGGTTGAGTCTGCCGGCCTTTCCGTTGCGGCTCCGCTGGCTGTGGTCCCCGTTGTGCCAGGCGGCGGGAGCTTTGGAGCCCGGGGACAATGAGGTGCCCGATGCTTTTTGTCCGTCTGTCTTGTGCTTGGAGTTCAGTCTGTGAGAGCAGAGACACGACAGAAGACATTAAGATGGACACAGATAATAATGCGGCTCTACAGGGGAAACAATATATACTTTAATAAACCGTCAATCAAAAAACTCAACACCTGCTGGATAAAAAGATGACTCCAAATTTATCATCTAAACCTGAAATAAACAAGCTCTCAATTATCATTCAAGTTTGATCTCACATGTCTGAGGTGGGGGGGTCAAAAGTGAGACACACTCTGCTGAAAATGTTCGTGTACTGAGAAATAATGAGTGTCAGCCTGTTTGTTTCTGCTCCTCTTGTTTTGATAAGGTCAACAAAAAGCATCAACAGGGCTGCATTAACCCTGTGGTGCATCGTGGTCACTACAGTGGACACCTATTTAAAAGTTATTTACTCCTAAATTCAATGGTTCATGTGGTGGAAATTCATATTAGCCTGTGTCAGGATATTTTTATTCTTCCTAGGGCTTAAAAAAAGCTTTCAATTTTTTTTCCCAACATATGTATTTTTAAAAATGTTATAGACAAACATTTGAGGGTGAAAAATACGGTGGCCGGGAAGGGCAAAACAAAATTACAAATTGTGAAACACTCTTACAATGGTTAAGACAAATTTACATTTTAGAAAACAATTTTACATCCACTAAACAAAATTAAATTGCCATAACACATTTACAAGTCCTGAAACAAATTTACCTTTCGGAAAACAAATTAACAAGACGTGAAACACTTTTACAAACGCTGAAACAAATTTACAGGTGGCGAAACACTTTTACAAGCTCAAGCATTACCCGGAAAGGGAGTGTACCAACTCCCGGGATGAACCGGATGTGATAACGGGGAGTGGCAAATAGGCCAATAGTGTTTGTTGGAGGTCATCCAAGATGGACAGCGATCAGGTGAAGTTTTGTCCGTTCTGTGGACAGCATATTATGCGCTTAACGCGGTTTTGTTTTTCGTGTGGTCGGTCTTTGGAGTTTTTAAATACCCTGGACGCCGTCCATCTTGGGAAAGAAGTCAAACAAAAATATGTCATATTTACATTAAGTTCAAACTGTTTAATGTTGAATGCTCAGTTACAAATATTTGAAGAAAAAAAGGAAAACTTTTTTTCATGCCTCAAGACAAATAAAAACACTCAAGGGAAAAATTCTGACACTGACTTTCATAATTCATGCATCAGAGGGTTAAGATTGTTCACCATCAGTTTCTGTACAGCTTAATTTTCACCACCTATTTACGAGAACTTGGTTCTTCCAGCTGCCCCTTTTCCAGTCATGTGGGGAGTCAATTTCAAATGTTTAAAAAATGTGTGTATTATTAACGATGGTATTGCTGTAAACTCTCATGTATGGAACAAAAAAGTGAATGAATGAATGAGTGCCCTGCATCTACTTTTTTTTCTAATTCATTTATCTATTTATTCCCTTTTTTCCTTTTTGGATAGAGCAGGAAAGGGGGAGAGAGTAGGGAGAGACATTCAGGAAACACAGGCTGGACATGAACCTGGGCCACCCACTCAAGGAGGAACCTCATGGTGCGTGACCGAATCCACCAGGCCATCTCCCCCCTTTTACTTAATACTTCTAATATGCACTGTTTTGTGTTTGAATTTAGTGTCTGCTCGTGTTTTCACTTTTTTCTTACAGTCTGACAGCCATCTGTGTGCTTTATGGCTGTCTACTTTTAAGGTAAGTTTACATGGAAACTGTAAAAACAATGGAGAGGGGATGTTGAGCTGACAACCTGAACATTAACTCATAATTAATATGTCTGGGTACTTTCTCTTCATCTCTCGTCCTCCAGGAGAAATGATATCAGATACCGGACTCTTCATGGTTTGAATTGGTCAGGAAAAGTCATTAATGAGCATGGCAGTGTTCAAAAAGAGAAATGATTTTCAAATGACATGAGTGGACTCGCTAAATGTGCTATTTGGATTCAGGAAAGGCTGCTGGAAAGGCTGAGCTGCATTGGTTTTCAATAGATAAAAGGCTCTTTAACACAAAGACGCCATCAGTGGAAACATGTCCCCAACGCTTTGGCCCACAGCCACGCTCATTAATGTAACCATCAAATCAAAACCTAGAACAGGCAGAAGAGAAACTAATCATTCTTCACTTTCAGGTACAGACAGACCAATAGATCAAACTGCAAGTTAATTAGTCCAATTACAGGCTTTTAAAATGGAAGCAAATATTATGCACTCAGGAATAACAAGAGATCTGTAGCCACTGCTGAATGTTGGAGCTTCACTTTAAGTCCATTTTGCTTTTTAAACTCTGCATCCAGCTAAACATTTCTGATACTCTCTTTTCTAAATGATGAAAAATCATTTAAAAACAGTTCCAGGGTTGTCAGGTGTCGGTGATTTTGTTGTGTGTATTCTTTTTGTTTGTCTCACTGATGTACCTTTTGTTTCTATGTGTTTCAAATATCATGTATGTCTTACATTATTGTGACTTTTGTCTGGTGGACACAGCCCTGGGTCAACAAGGCAGAATCTAAACTCTCAGTGCCTTTTTTTAATGTTGAAGGGTTTAGAAAGGTCTGTCTTTAAAGTTGCCATCACTTTGAATGTGGGAGCAGACTTTTTTCTCTTTTCATTTGCATTTTCCAAGGTTATAAGCAATAATAAGGTGTCTTGACAGTTTGTCAAACAAATAACAAAAAGAACAATACAAATGAGGAGAAAAATATTCCAAAATATGAACCAAAGCATAAGTTAAAAAAAATAGGACAAAAAATAATAATAACAAAGTGAATAATAATAAACAAGTTTCGATACAACAATAAGTTAAATTAATTTCAAAACCTTCATAAACTTCTTACAGTTCCAAATATTAGAATTAGATATTGAATATTATAAATAGTGTCAAGGGGCTTAATTTGTGTACTTAACCCTTAATAGCCAAATGTATCATATTTGAAACATGAGTTCAAAGACCTCTATCTCATCAATATGATAATGCTTTGTTTACAAACCTGTTAAAAATATTTTTTATAAACATATTCTACCACCTTGAGCATTGTCACATCACTACAGTTGGCTTAAGTTACATAATTGCCCTTTTCAAAATATCTGCCCTCATGAAATCATCCACTCACAGATATTCAGGAAAATCATTGCTTGATTTTCAAGAAGTCGCAGTAAGAATAACATTGAAATATTTAGTTGTTTTTTTTTTTTGTATTTTTAAATAAGTGTGTTCTGCATGAAATAAATGCATAGTTACAAAAAAAATAACCTTCAATAAAACATATACAATAGTTCACAAAACTGCCCAGTGTGTCAAATGTGATACAAGAAATATATCATGGGTGAAATGATAAAGCAATATATTTTATTGCTTTTGTTAAAAGGGTTAATAAACTTCTCAGTTCCAAAAAAATTGGAATTTTCTGACTATTTTTTGATTGGTCAGGCTTGACAAGGTTAATACATTAAAGACAAAGGGTATAGATGAGTACAACTCATGTGTGCATGAGGTGTTGTGCATGAGAAGAGAGAGGAACTGTGAGACATTAAATGGAGGTTATTATAGGATATGGACTAGAGCCCAATGTGTGCCTAATCTTCCCCCTGAGGATGCAAAGACAGACTGACAGTCACTGGTGCGGCTTTATTAGGGTGTGACAGGTGTAGGTGTTTATGCTTCGTGTGTGTGTGTTGAAGAAGTCACCTGGTGGGGGATTTGGAGGTGCTGCGGGTGGAGGACACAGAGGCGCTACGGGAACTGCAGCAGCTTCCTTGACGCTGTGAACTCCTGCTCGGGGTCTCAGCGGGGGACCTGAGGGGTGACGACAGACAGGACGAACACGCCACACCACACACATGCATACAAGTACACACAGGAG
>RPOG01003127.1:0-71642 GCA_008086565.1 Thalassoma bifasciatum | reverse complement strand
AACCTTTCTGTCACTCATGTTTAGAGGTTGGGTGAAGACATTTATGAACAAACAACTGTGTTTACTCTTTTTAAATCATAATGACAACAGAAACTTCAAAAATGACCCTGTTCATTTTTTTATACACACACACACATTTCAAGCAAATAGATCACAGGTGAGGATGGTTACCTTTAGTAGACATTCAAACACATTTGTGTTTACTTTTGTGCATTTATCAGGACAAAACCACCAGAGTTGTGTAAACTTCTGAACAGTGATTTTTGACGTTTCTGTTGTCATCATGATTTAAAAAGAGTAAACTATTATTTTTTCAATAAGTGTCTTCACCAAACCACTAACCATGAGTGATAAAAAGGATTTTGTGTTATCATTCATATTTTCTGAGAAAAGGCAAAAATAATCAGAAATTCTGCTGGAGGGGTGTAAACTTTTGGGCACAACTGTATTACCCATGAGTATTTCACTTGAGAGTAAAAAGTGTGACAACCAACCCCAGTCTTCCCTACCCGTGATATTAATATTAATTCAGTATCTATAAAAGCACACCATATTCCACCTTTACATTTCTGAACTTTTTCTGTCTTAGAAAAGTTGTTTGGTATTGTGAATAGAAATCTCACATGCAATAAATACATGTTGAATTGGTGTGAGATTAAACTTCATCTCTGCACGGGCCGCCCCTGCTGTGTATCATGATGTTAACTTTGTGTGAACTTGAGTTTACAGGAGGACACAGCAGCAGCAGACGCTTGTTTCTGGGGTTTATGTCCAGACTTGCCCCTCCTCCATCAGCTGGTGACGGAGCACAGTGTCAACCCAGAGCTGAGCAGGAAGTGCAGCTTATGTTTGGCTGGATCATGAGGACAACAAACTGTGTAATGATAAACTACTGGAACATCACACGGAGAATTTGACGAGAAAGTAAGTGTGAGAAGTACCTCCGATGTTAAGGGTGTTGTAGTGCGTGTCCTCTTTGTTTTCTACAAGAATCAGACTCAGTTTAGTTTGTCTGCTAATGCTAGCAACAGCGTTAGCTTAGTGTTATTATTCTTCGAAGTTGTTAGACATTGTAGTACTCACAATTACAGCCATTTAGGATCATTTTTCAAACCTATCATGTCAGCAAATGATTAAAAACCTTGTGTTGTACAGGTTTTCTCGCAAAAAGTCAGTTGAAATCATAAAAAAGCGAAGCGTTGCTAAGTGTTAGCGGATTCAGCCCAAGCGGGCTCCCGTACCAAAACTCGAAACAAAATGTAGTAATTTCATAAAACTTTGTTTGTATCAAAAAGGAGGATTTCTTTCTAGCACTTCTCGAAAGCTGTGATGAAATGTTGAAGTGCAGTCGTAAATTCGGCGTACGTAGACACGTCAGTAACAGCATCACAACACTTGAATCAATGAATATTGTCGCGGTGTTTTTTGGCTCAGGTCAATGAGTTCACTTGATACTCGGGTCAGTGTGTGAAGGTATTTTGGATGAACACAGAAATAGAGTCTGAATGCTTGATTACATGAGGGAATAGTCTATACAATGGTGCATTAGAGTAAATTAGAGAAAGACAAAGCTCAATGTCAAACTTGACAGATAAATGAAAAATGACAGATTTAATTTAACGTTTTTCTTTCTATTTCCTAAGATAGTTGAATACTTTTATAGTCATTGTTTGTCAAAATTGAAATGTCAGTGCAAAAAAAGGTAGAAGAATAAACATAAACAGTGAAGAAGAACACAATGAAGACAATAAAGTAGAAAAATCGTACACATAACACTCAAAGTACTGCATGGACCTTATTTTTTTTTAACTGCCGTACTTCAAGTCAGGCACTATTTTGTATCAGGTGCCTATATTTATTTTGGGTAAAACCTATCTCAACCTGTTTCTCCCATGTAACAAATAAAGTTGAATTACAGTTGTTTATTTACTTCTTTTAAAGCTGTGTTGTGATACCTCAAGAAACAACAGCAGAGGATGGACAACTCTAAAAGAGGACAGGCGTGGGGAAAACTGGTGAAAGTGAACTCCAGTGAGACTGTCCTGCTCTTCGACAGGGAGTGCACTGTGGGCAGAAAAAAAGGTAGGTTTATATAACACGAATAAAAGCCTAAGCCTAATGTTATTGAACTCAGGTATTTTCTGCGATGCTGTAACAAGTTCTCATCCTGGTGATGCCTGGTAACAAAAGATAGTCCCAGTCTGTAACGTAGATGTTTCTGTTAGTGTCTGCAGCTTTTAAAACCTCCCCCTTTGCAAACACAAAGAATTCTTTAGTGCAGCAAACTTAGACAGCCTCTTGTGATGATAACAAAGGGCTTCCATTGAGAACATGTGTGCAGAATATTAAGTAGATTTTTTCTTTGTATGGGTTTTGCTCAAGAAAAGGTTGGGCCTATATCCCCCCTCCGGTGTCTGTTTTGTTGCTGAGAGCTTTTGAGGTCTACTTTATTGCAATGTAAAGTGGCTAGCCTTAAGTGGTAAGCTGGTGTCTGGGTGATTAACAAAAAAAATGACAGTGTGAATCCAATTGGTGTTAGGTTTGATTGTTAAGGTACTTTTACTATAATAGCCAGTGGATGAAGAAAAGTAAGCGTACATAAAATGACTTATAAACACCTAAAGAGTAACTCATATTTTCCAATGTGCACTCTCTTTAAAAAACAAACAAACATGAAAGCTCAAAATCAATCTGCATTCTTTCTGTTCTTTGTTCTTCTTCTTTTTCTGCAGGATGTTATTTATCCTTTCCAGCTAACAAACTGGTTTCAGGGGAGCACTGCAAGATTGTGCAAGATGAAAGCTCAGGGTCAGCATGGCTGGAGGACATGAGGTACTGCATGCTTGATGTTCACCCATCAGTGAAATCTCACTGCAGCACAAAATTAGACAACCATGCTGCTGAAATGGAGTCAGCTCTGGAGGAAGGGATTAGTTTGGATTAAATATAGAGTGGACATGATCTAAACACAATATTTTTATATTATAAAGAATTGTTAATGTGTAGCCATGAGTACGTTTTGATATATTAATATGAAAAAACTCATGAATTATGTATTGTTTTCTGTGTTTCTCTGTCTGCAGCACTAATGGCACAGTGATCAACATGTCCAAACTGGTCAAGAAGCAAACTTACATGCTGCAAAATGGTGATGTCATTTATTTCGTGTACAGGAAAAGTGAGCCAGAACAGAGTGAGTTACCTTATCATGTGGACAATGTTTGTGGAAAGTTTAAGAAGCAAAGACTGACAACATTTCTGTTGCCCCCTCTGTAGATGTGGCCTATGTATACCACTCAATACAACCAGAGCAATCCACTTCTCAACATAGTTATGGTGAGTAGTTCTTTGACATCTAGACAACCACTTTAGCTGCACCGCTTAAAGTACACCATAGTGGCCTGACCCTGTATCTGCCCTCAGAGAGGTCGGCCCACAGTCCAGCGCCGGTCCAACTACCAGAGACAGAGATGTCCCTCTCTGTGGAGCCTATAATGCTCCCAAAGGCTCCTCGGGATCCAACCCAGGAAGAACCACAGCCCTCTACCTCCTCCTCGCACTTCTGTATCGGGACTCCTGCCACTCCTGGTGCCATGGCAACCACAACCACAGCAACAGCCTGTTCTGCTTTAGGTAGTTTCTGAGATAAACCACTTTGGGGCTGTCTTTTTTTCCTGTGTGAAATAACAAGGCATCAGCTCATTTATATATGATACCCTCTAGATTTATATGAATTATTTATATGAGTCTATTTAGTCTGTTAATTAAGATGAAAAAAAAACAAGGCACAGACCTGATCTATGAAAGAGGAAACCCACTGATTCATTTTCCCCGCCCACTGTGACGTTAGGTGCACTAGATATTTCACAGGTGTAAAAAAAACCTTACTTTGACATAAGTTTTTCTCCATTGTGATATGAGCTGCCCTATAATATGACACCATTCTATATCAATAGCCTGCCTTGTTTTATATAGTTTTTAATAATTTTTAATGCAGTTAAAAAAAAGTTCTTTGTGATAGAACAAGAGTTTTTCATGTAATAGTTTTCCAAAAGTCTGTCTTGGAAAAAGGGGGTTGCCTTGTTTTTGGATCAGTGCAGTAGCTTTTCTAATGATGTAGGCAAACAAAACTCTTATAAGTGACTCTCTGTTTAGTTTCTTCTATTTATTCCTAAATGCTCACTCCCTGGTTTGACTTCCCTGGTTTGACCCCTGTCCTCTGCCTTTTGATGCACAACAAAACATGTTTGCAGTACTGCCATGAACAGGGGATCACAAACTCATAGTCCACCATCAGTGCTCATCCAAACAAGCAGGCTTCTGTCAATTCTTTAACCAGGTCTGATGCTTTTTCATCTTGTCAGGAGAAGCCAGGGACGATGCTCCGGACAAAGATGTGGACAACATGGAACCAGAAAGCAAGAGGAGAAAAACTGGTGAGAGTGAGATTTAGTCCAACTGTTGTCCTTGCATTGTTTTCAGTATTTTGAAGCAGCATGATAACCAGCAGAAAGCCACACTGTTGGAGGTTTTCCTAACTCTAAAATCTGGCTGTGTTGTGTTGTTTGCTCAGCACTTGAGTTCACAGTGAGAGAGAAAAGAGGAACAGCCTGATGCCTTTCAATCTGCATGAAACAAGACTGTCAATGTGGCTAAAGATGAAACATCAACACACTCTCTTCTCTGCGTGTCTTGGAAAAGACAGAGCATATGCACTCAGCACATGCTCCTTAAGTCTTCCCTGTCTTTAAAGGGGGGTGGCGGGCTAGAGATGAGTTTCAGAAGGCAGGGTGCGAAATCAGAAGCACGCAGCCAAAGCCTCAGTATTAATTTTAAAACATGATGACAGATAACAGCAGGGGCTGACCCCATTAGGAGGATGTTTGTGATTTAATGTATGCTGCTGTTGCATGTCAATCCAAGCGGCAGCCAAAGTCAAAAAGTTTGAAGCCCATTTTATCGTATATTCATGAGTGTGACAGACATTTATTGTGTTTCCAGATCAGGATTATGATGCAGGCTTACAACACACCTCCAGTTCAGAAGTCGTTCCCTCAACAGAGAAACATCCTTCATCTAAACCCCCAGCGGAGGGGGCCAAGACGGACAAGATGGAGGAGAGCCTGACGTGTGTCATCTGCCAGGACCTTCTGCATGACTGTGTCAGGTGAGCTCTTAGAGTACACTGCTTTTTGAGGCACTCCTAATCAAAGCATGTCCACCAAGTGTGTTTCTGTAACTTTGTGTCCCCTCTTTTGTTTTTGTTTTTTGTTTGTTTTTCGCCACAGCTTGCAGCCCTGCATGCACGTCTTCTGTGCTGCTTGTTACTCAGGCTGGATGGAGCGTTCATCGCTCTGCCCCACCTGTCGCTGCCCTGTGGAGAGGATCAGGAAGAACCACATCCTCAATAACCTGGTGGAGGCCTACCTCCTACAGCACCCAGGTTTGCTCCAGTGGAGATTATTTTAGTCTCATCTTTTAATTGCACCAGAGGTTTGACTTTTGATACTTTTGCATGTCCACAGAAAAGTGTCGCAGTGAGGAGGATCTGAAGAGTATGGATAGCCGGAACAAGATAACTCAGGATATGCTGCAGCCAAAAGTTGAGCGCTCTTACTCCGACGAGGAGGGCAGCTCGGACATCCTGTTTGAGCTCTCTGATAATGACAGTGACTCCTCGGATATTGGGTAACGCTTTAAATTTGTAGAAAATATCTAGAAGCAAAGATTTCTGAAGCTCATCAGCTCAATAAAAATGTGTGTTACAGGTTCCTGTCATGTTAAACCCTGTCTTTGTTTTCTGTCTCCAGCCAGCCTCTTGTAATGTGCAGACAGTGTCCAGGCTACAGGAGGGACATCGGTCAGGTGTTGTTTCCTTCAAGCTCAAACTACTGGATCACTGGCCTGCCTGGTCCGCTGCAGCTTCCTTCTCCACCCAAACCCTCAAGTGAGGAGGGGTCTGAAAAGCCCACAGGGGAGCAGCCTTCCACATCCTCTGACATCCCCTCAGGTGATCTCGATTACAGTGAAACAAACGAAGATGATGAGTAAATGCAGTAGCATTCTCTTATAATTGTTGTGCAAACCATTCACCCGCCTATGTGTTAGTTTTTTTTTAATAACTTTTTCTTCTGCTGCTCCATTTAGCTCCACAGGAATACCGCTGCCCCCCTCAGGGTCTCCATCTCATCTGCAGCTGCTGTTTCCAGCCAATGCCGGACAGACAGGCTGAGCTGAACAGTGAGCAGAGTGTTGCTCAACACTGTAAGTGTCCTCTGAGCTGCTTGGTGAAATTATTTTACTCATTCCTCAATACAGTGCTTATAGATGTTGTTACGTGTGTTTTTAGGTGTGCTGTGCCTGCGACCGTTCTGTCACATGTACTGGGGCTGTCAGAGGATCGGCTGTCAAGGCTGCCTGGCTCGATTCAGCGGTATGTGTCACTTTTCTCATTAAAACAGGAAAGTTTTGTCAGTGTCTTATTTTAGGGGAGGAGACTTAAAGCAGTGTTTGATTTTTTTTACAACTCTGTTCAACATCTGTTGTTATACTCAAACAAGAACCCTGTTAAACTGATAGAATTGTGTTCTCAGAGGATTCAAATGTGAAACACTGTTAAGTACTTTTACATGCTGTCCTTTAACACCAAGCAATGAATGACATTATTCCTAAGCATAAACATGGGATTGCTTAATATGTGTAAAATATATATTAAAAAAAAACACTCAAATGTTACTGCAAGCTTGCGTTATTGGGTGTAAACTTAAAGCTCTTGGTACTCTTATTCAATGTTCATGTTGTTAAATTATGATGAGAGTAGAGGGATTCAAAAAATCTGTTGCGTCTAAATAAATAAATAAAAATGCTTAAGTGTTCTAGTATGGATTCCTATGGCTAATGGGGCCCATCCAACTGGTTTTAATTAGTTATTACAATAATATTTTTGTCTGGGACTTAAATATAAGGCGTCGATTTTCATCTTGTGCTTAAAAGATAAACGCCTTGTGAGAACCATAGTTGTATATAATTTGGCTCTACGCGGCTCCACCTTAAACCATTGCAGTTTAGAGACCATATACCCCCACCCGAAGTACTGGCATCTTGCAGTCAGAGTCTGCACAGTCGAGAGTTTTTAATCACTTTGAAACGTGACATTAAACTCTGTTTCTGATGTCTAATAACTTATGTAAAAGACTTTTTTCAGGAAGAAGAGGACTTTTACAGAGTGTGCTGTCTATTGAAATCAGTTGGTAGAGTAAGGGGGTTATTTTGTGTGCACAAGATGAGGAGAATCACTTTTTGTAGGAGTTCAGAAGTTATGTAGGAAAAAAAAAAATTCCGGGATTGATATTTAATCAGGAGTCAATTAATGGTTAATTCATTAATTAATTTGGGCCTTTTTGAATAAGCAATTAATCATTGTATCCCAGAGGATGTCTTGGGTTAACTTGTTGCCACAATTGAAGCTTAAAAACAGACACATCTGCTGTAAAAAAAAAAAAAATAACAAGACAGAGTTACAGTTTAATCCCTTTTTTTTCTTTTAGAGCTCAATCTGACAGACAAGTGCTTGGATGGCGTGCTGAACAACAACAACTATGAATCAGAGATCCTCCAGGTAAGAAAGACTCCATGCTCATGTCAGATATATTTTAAGGGTTAAGTATCTTCTTTTTATTGGATTAGATGGGGGTATGTGATTAGGTGGAGTAAAGCATTTGTATTCTTACAAGTTGATTCTAATCAGTGAAAATATTGTTTTACCTTCATTATCCACTCTGCACCTTTGCATCCAACAAACAGCACTTGTTGCTCTCAGCTGAATAAAGCACCACCACAAATTGTTTGGATATTAGCTTCACTTTGAACCACACTGAGGCTGTCAGACCCTTGTATTGTCAGAAACATTAAGCTGATTGTGTTTCCTCTCAGAACTACTTGACCTCCAGAGGGAAGACATGGAGAGATTTGCACCAGGAGTCTCTGCAGAGTTTACAACAGGGACAGTATCATCTGACAGGTGAGGCCCCTCCTCAAAACCCTGTGACACACTTAACCCCTTTTCAACACAACTAGTGCTGGTTTTAGTTCCAGGTCAGTGCCTTGTAAACTAAGGGGAAACATTTGAACAGCTACATATACAGGGATGTATTGACTCTTAACGATGAGGCGATGATCCGTCTCCAACTTGGCTCCTTGCTGGTGGAAGACCAAACTGATTTTTAGGGAGAAAAGATTAGAGCCAACTAAACTCTGGCACTAGCGCTGGCACCAAACGAGCACTTGTGGGTAAGGGGTATTTGATCACTATTTTAAACTGGGATACAGATACTGCATATTCAGAACACACACATTTTGTTCACCTTGTTTATTGTCAGTTTTCACACTATGGGACTGAACCAAGTCTACTTAGTGATTTGAAAGAATAATAATATCCCGTCTTCTACATCATCAGATGGTCGCATCTCTGCTGACACGATCCTGTGCTTCTGCTGTGGACTGAGAGCCTTCAAAGAGCTGGCCTATAAATACCGACAGAACATTCCTTCATCTGAACTGCCAGGTCAGATGAGCCACTGTCTGTTTCTTTATTTTTCCCTTTTCATTTCAGTGTTTTAAAGAAATTCCAATAACAAACTGAAAACTGTAATCTAAGCGAGTATCTTAAAGTTTTAATGCTGCATAGCATGTCAATGCAATTAAGAACCGAATAACTTTTTCACTTGAAGTAAGATGTAAGTACTTGATTTGGGGGTTTTTTTGTGCATTGTACCCCTACTCCAAAGACAACCTGACCTTCCCTAAACCTGAATGTTTGCTGGACTGTTCTCTTAACTTTCTGTATTCTCTCCTCAGCTGCTGTAACATCTCGTCCTGACTGTTACTGGGGACGCAACTGTCGTACTCAGGTGAAGGCACATCATGCAACGTAAGTGTTCCAGCTTCAAGCACATGAACTCGTCCTTGGACTGTTTAATATGTGGACGCAGGATTTCGATGTTGAAAAACTGACTAGACTTTAGCCTTTTTGCAGTCAAATCAGCTGTGCCCATATTTGGACAAAACTCATAATTTTATTAACTTCAGATATAACAATTTATGAACAAAAATGTTTTACCAGGCTTTAAATATGTTTATTTTTACTCTAAAGAAAACCCCTTGTTTTGGTCCTTGTGTGTATGTGGTTTCCAATGTTGCTGCAGCCAGCCTTGTGCATGTTTGATGAACTGCAGAGGGCAGCACCTCTGCATATGGTTCAGATTTTTTGATGAAAGGTGTCGCTTGGTTTGTTCTCAGAAAGAAAAATCTGCCCTCAAGGGGCTACAAAGTAAAACTGTAGATCCAAAACCAAAAACTTCAACAGTAACTATGGTTCTTTAAGAGACAATATTGATGTTTGCTGTTTTATTAAATATTTTAATCTATCAGAACAGTTTCCTTCTCTCTGAGGGAAACCGTGAGTCTGTGAAGCTTTCCATCTGAAAGTTTTGTTCTAATTGTTCATGGGAACAAATAAATCTGAAAACTGTTTTGCAGATTGCAGAAACGGTGCAGTATATGCAAGTTTTGTTGAGAGACCGTCAGTAGGTTTGGTAGATACAGTAGCACAAGCAGGACACTACAGTCGTTGTATGGTTTGCACATGGTTTGCTCAGTGTTTAATGCGCACTCACGAGGCAGAGAGTGACGGCAGCGTTTCTACTGAAAATGCCGGCTGACTGTTTACACAGCAACAGTGGAAATGGCGTTACAGAAAAATTCCACTCTGGAGGCTGTTTTCAGAAGTTTGTGTTTTAGGTCGACTGAAACACTCTTTCTGTGTAAACGAGGGACTTGAATGCAAAAACAGTTTTGCATTTGCCCTAATACTGTTGTTGTGTCAAATGTTTAAAGATCAATTCAAAGTCAGAAAAATCAGCAGGTTCCTGTAAATATGATACATTGCCATGGTAACACCACATACATCTTTGAGGAAATAGTAGTGAACCAATACAAGGGTCATAAAATCTTTTCCCTTCTTTGGATTTATCTAAAAAAAGATAAATTAAAAAAAATTGAATACTCAATGAGGTTGATAATTAAAAAGTCAATTGTTGTCAAATGTGACCAAGCACAATTCCAGACCTGAAGACAAAACTCAGACCAGAAATGTTCTCAGTGGTCAATAACAGCACCAAAAAAACATTTTTAAGCCTTTAAGCTTAAGTTTACAATGCTTTTTTAAGACTCATGGCATATTAAAGCAAGAAACAGGTGTCACTGATACAGAAGTTGTTAAAATTTGAGACCTTGGGTTTCTACTGTCTCATAAAATTGACTATTTCTGTGCCATTGGAGTTTGAACATGGATTTCTTACTAAATTCATGCAGCATCAATATCAGACTTTGAATTTTAAAAAACGATCAAATTCCTAGCAAGAATTGATGTCTCAAAGTGTGTTTGGCTTTCCTGTTGATGAACATGGCTGATATTTGTGACAATGGGCTGTGGATGATGCATGTAGTTCACGTTTTCTACCACTAGAGGGAGCCATTGTTCAAGTGTGGGCCTGTAGGAGTTTAATTTGCTGTGGAAGTCCTGTGGTGAATGCTTGATTGTGCTTAGTTTAATTCATGTTCTGTGTTCTTTCTTTGATTTCAGGAAATTCAACCACATATGTGAGCAGACACGCTTCAAGAGCTGAGGGAGCAGGGACCTTTGTGTCAAACTGAGTCTTTGGATACAATCGTAACCACTTTTTTTTAATGTGTCCACTGTAGAGGGGGGGCTTCCTGATTTGTCTTGCAACATCAAATGCAGAATTTACAATCAATATCCATTAAGAGTAGTGTTTTGTTTGACACAGAGCTGTGTAATAATGCTATGCACATTGTCATGTTATTATCATGTTTACTAATGGTTGGGCTGCTATTCAGAGTTTAGACCTCGTAGGAGTATGAACACCAGCCTCTTCAAAAATCCAGAAACAGTTTGATGTCGGCCCTTGCACTTCTGAAGTTTACCTGGTGTTAGACCACTTCCTGCCAGAGTTAGCTGCTACAAATGCTTCCTGATGCTCCTGCGTGTTAAAAAAGTAATGCCAGATTGAGATGTAGAGAGGCAATCTGTGCACTTGCAACATGTTGTAGGTTTGTTTTCTATTATTCCCTCTGTTAGGCTTTGTAATTGAGCCGTCAAGTCCCTGATGTATATTTACTAAATAGTGGAGATGTAAAATTGTGTATTCAGTAAGTAAATGATCCACGACTTTGTGAAGCACACAGATAATGATGACACGAGAGTCAAACAGCTGTAGAGCCGTTTTGTGCCAGCGCTTGTTTTATTTACCCTCCCCTACGAGTACAGTAAAGCATAAATGTCTCACCTCTGAGGGACTTTCTTGTTTCACCAGGGTATTACTTAATCTCCAGACGGGGGCAAAAAGCCACGTCAAAGCCTGTGCATACGTACCCTGCTAGATTAATAATCCCTTGTGATATTTGTGTAGGATTTGGAAGGGGATCAATGTGTTGTAACCCTGTCAGAGGGCATGAGAGGCCCTCTGTTGTATGCTTTGCTCAGGATAATCATCTCCAAAGGTGATTATAGTGCAGAAGGGACCCTTTCTTAGAGCTCTGTAGTAAGGGCTAAGCTGTGATGAAATGCAGTTACTCATAAATGGTTGTGAGAGGAAGAAAGCACTCCAGGAAACTTGGGGTGGTTGATGAAGTTGGAGGTGATGATCCATTACTGGAGTCTGCAGCAGAACGAACAGTTTAGAGAGCTGTGCCAACACTAAAACTCATGTTCATGTTATTGTTCATGTTGTAGAGCAGTGGAAGTTTGATGATTAGTTTGATAGCGTGTGTGAGATGTTAGATTATTTTGGATCCTCAGGTACACAAATCTGCTGCATTATTTGAAATCACAGGTAAACCATGTTTGGTGGTTAAAAAGTTCAGTCATGTTAAAGCTGATGTCTTCTCGTTTTTGACTATCATAACCAAGTTGTCTATCATGCAAACAAGCAAATTTAGTGTTGGTTTCTACTGAAAAAGTGACAAATCAGACATTTTTTGTGTCTTTATTTTTCTGTCCAGCATAAATACTGATTTAAAGAGGCCTTATATGTACTTAAATATATGGTGAGAGAACAGGCTGGACTAAAGGGATCACTAGCGGTAGTTTTCTAACACATGCTGAGGGACGGGATGAAAAAAAAAATTCAACATTTATCTTACATCTGCTGCATTTGCATGGTTTTGTATTCAGAGGCTGGTCTTATTTAGCTTTTTGTTTAGTTTTTTTGCTTCTTTTTTGGAGAATTTGGTCCAAAGGTGAATATAAATATTTGCTAGTTGTGTTTATATTAAACAGCTTGGGGATATTTGCACGTAACCTTTTCACACACACGGAAAGGCTTCTTCAAAGGTATGCAAAGTTCTGGTGTGAAACAAACAGGTTCTGGCTCATTGAAGTTTCAGTTCAAAATGGTACACATTGAGAAGAAATATGCCTCAGAGTGAAATACAGAAATACAACTTTTTGAAATGTATATCCTTGAAAGTTTACGTGCTAAATCTTAGAAAAGTTGATACTTTTAAAAATGTATCTTATTAGAACCATGAGCCAAGGTAACTGTGGAGATAGGATGTTTAATTTGGAGCTCCTCATATGTTTATTGGAGGTGTTTGTGAATGGGCACTTTCCTGGCCTCAGCCACAGCTCTTGAGTCGACTGGTGGTGTTAGTAAGAAGGTTTAGGTGTGTTTTTTTAATTATTTGTATCCCTTGAGTCACGGTGGGTCCACACTGGCATTCCTTAGCAGCTCAGGCCCTCAGCCACACCGTCGGGGGATCGACTTGGTTTGTGCTGAGTTTTAATTATTCTCCACCGGAGATCTGGGTAACATAAGCCAACAACAGTCCAGAGCCGCTCCAATCAGGAATTGGTATTAAAGAGGCTTTGGGTGAGTGCTTTGCATTCTCCCTGGTGTGTGCATGAGTGTGTATGTATGTGCGTGTGTGTGTGTGTGTGTGTGAGGCCGGGTATGTTGTATACTAAGGAAAATATTTACTCACTTTGTGTAAAAGTCTGGACCAGGCTGCTCTGCAGAATGGAAGAGGCAGGTTTGATTCTACCTCATCTCGGCTCCCAGGAGGACAGGAGACTGAACAGGCCTCAGAGTCACGTTCGAAATGCATCTCTCAGTTTGGGATGGGGGTCCCACTGATGCCTGTAAACTTTGTCTGCAATGCACTATTTGAACAGTTAGTCTAGACTATTATCAATACAAGTTTAAATCTATATTGTAGCTTTGGGCTCATGTCAGGGTGTTGAGAGAAAATGTTTCATAAACACCTCTTTATACTCGGTTTGTTGACCTGTTTTAGAAATGCTATTATTGAAGATATAAAAAGTGGAATCACCTCTACATCTGTTTGCTTGTTTCTCTTACTGAATTAAAAAAAAACTGACAAAACTGTCTGAAGAAAATGGCTCTTTGAATAACTTTTCAGAGATTTCTCAGGGATATGATCTTTATTGTTTGCAGAGCAATGCATGTTTACCTGGTATAATATATTCATTAAGTAACTTGTGTAGGCCTACACTGGGTCTCCAGAAAAGATGACAAATGTAAACAGTCAAACATTTGGACTTAAAAGGACTGCTAGATAAATGCATGATGATCGTTTCCAATTTGAAATGAGATATCTAGCTTCCCAATCAGGTCAGACTGGACCTGATTGATATACAGCAAGTCATGGTCTCTATGACAACACCACCCAGGCACTCTAGCAGTGAGAAGAGAGATATGTCCTTTTTTCTCTGCTAAAAAACTATTTCTGTGATTCATTTAGTAATAATAGTTGAAACGGGAGCTAGACTGTCCAACAGAAAGGGACAGAAGAGCAGAAGAAAGCTAAACAGGACAATGATAGAACATGAGCTACAAACTAGAACTTAAGTGAAAAGCTAAAACACGGGCTAAATTGTTTGTGATCGTGTTCATTCCAACCCACATGCAGCAGCTATTCTGCAGTGATTTGTTCAAACCTGAGAGTTTATCAATAATATGAAAAGCCAGGTTACATTTGCTCTATTTGGTAGATGAGCACTGGCGGGACATGACCAGGATTCACTTTTTAGCAGAGAAAAACACAGCTCTCTCTTCTCACTTCTTACTTCTTAACTTTGTCGGACGGTGTGGTGTCGTAGAGACTTCAACTTTCTATAAGTCACTCCATTCCAGTCCAACCTGGTCTGGAAGCTAGGAATTAGCATTTAGAAAGAACCTATTTCTGTGCTGGTAATCTCATTTAAAACTGTAGATTATGATCAGACATATGTCTGGCTATTGGGCTTTTTCAAGAATACTTACAAAGTCCTCGCAGTCTCTTTATATGTTTAAAAAAGTGCATCTTCAGTCTATTTTCCCCTTGACTGAGGGAAAGTATAATAGTTTTTCACAATAATCAATCAAGGACACCATCAATGATCGACATATCCTTTATTAAAACTTTACATAATTCAAAACTCATTTTAAATACTATTGTGATGGCTAGTTCTCTCTGCGTACTACATAAAAGTGTAAAGAAGTACTCTATAGGCTTTAGTTTGATTTCCCTTTTATAATCCAGAATGAGCCTTAGGTGTACACACTGCTTCTATATGTTCATGTACAGTCTATGCTCTGCAGAACACTTTTGGGTAATAAGTCATTGTATAAGCATCCATTATCCAACACTAAGAAATAAACATTAGAAAAAAAAAACAGGAATCTGGCACAAGCAGCACAAAATCCACAATGAATGAGCTATTGAAAGCAAAGTGCAATGGTTGGAGTATTATAACCCTCTGAATAGCATGGAGCTGGTTAATGAATCTGGTTACAGAACAAAGAAAAGTGCTCCTAAGAGTTGGGGGTTATGGATAACTGTTCAGATAATACTTCTCATAAACATTTCAATCTTTTTTAATCACATACCACCACAGCAGTCTCCGCCTTGGCTTGGTAAGCAGCATATTATGACATTTTTGTCCAAACACAAATATATAAAAATAGAAAAACAGCTAAAGTGAGAAGAATATATTTTCCAGCAGCAGCTGAGGCTAAAGTATGTGTAGTAATCATTTTGTAACATTGAATTCAACAGAAAAACAATTCAAGGTTATATATTTGACAAAGTGGCACTAAGAGAGTTCAGACGTGTATAAACTGGCCCACCAGAGTCCCTGCTCTTCTCAGCACCTTAAAGCCTGTGTGGTCACACGTGGTTGGTCACACTGCACAGCACTGTGGACTGACCCAGAGACGGATCGCTGTTACTGACTTTGTTTGACTCCTCTGATGGGAGCGGCCCCGCCCCTCCAGACACCTGGCTCCCCCACGGCCTCCACTCTGCTCTGGCTCTCTGGCTCTGGGGGCTGCTGCTTCCATCGGCAGGCCTTTTCCTTTCATACACCCCCCGAACCCCCCCGTTCAGAGCCACAGTGGAAGCAGAGGTCTGGTTCAGGTGCTCGGCTGAGACCAGAGGCTGCCGGTCCTCCTCCTCAGAGATGGCGAACACCGGCACGCTGATGTGGTCAGCCTCACCTGGGAACCTCTTTCCAGCTGGACTGCTCTCGATCTGGCACTGAGGGGAGGATGAAGAGCTGGGGCTGGACTCAGACGGGGAGCCTGGGCCGTGAGGAGCCCCAGAGGCCTTGGCTGGGTCAGCCATCCCCGAGAGCAGGCCGAAACAGTGCCCTGTGAAACGGGAGCGCCGCAAGTTGCTGGTGGAGTTGAGACGACGCTGCCTCTGGGCGGGCTGTGTGAGGGGGAAGGAGGCGTTGCTTATGGAGGAGTCGGAGAGGATGCTGTTGTCTGTGTTGGCCTCCAGATGAACATCAGAGAAGACCTTCCTGTTGTTTCCCTCCCTGCAGTCAGCTACCAAACTGGATGGAGCCTGAAAAGGGTTGAGACAAACTGTGAGGGCTCCCATCCACAGACTGATTTACTTCATTTAAGGGTCACAATTATGGAAGCCGTACTAACAAAATGAGTTAACCCACCTAAATATGATTTTGCCACCCATATTATGATAATATAAAATGTAAAAAATTGTTTTCTATTGATAAATCTCAAAATCTAAAAAACTTGAGACTAGAACATTTTTGACTTCTTAGAGAGTTTTTTTGGTGGTTAGTTAAAGAAGTTAATTTATGGTTTATACAATAATACACCGAGAGAGGTTATAAGGACCTATCCACTCATTAAATCTTATCTTTTCAAATATTTTGGGTCAATAAACCAAAATATTGACATTTTTATACTAACCTCTCCTGGTACCTAGAAACACATTCAAAATGGTTAAATTTGTCTAACTTCAAGATGTCATCAGCTAAAGCTCATGAAACCTTAACCTTTTATGACCAAGTCTCCCTGAGCATATCTTTACATTTTTATTTGCGGTGGTGCCATTTTTGTGCTAAACTTTTGCTATACACCAATATAACCCTTACATTCCAAACTTTCATAAGATGTATAGAGTTATGAAAAAAGTCTAGAAAACAAACTTAAAAGTTTTATACATATTTTAAATCTAAAAGCAGAAATGCCAAGGCTGTATCCCTCAAAAATGTCAATGTAAAAAATGTGAGGACATGTATTCAATGTAGGATGCAATATGCTGTCTGATCTGTAGTGTTTGTGTTGTTTACACTTTGTACTAGCTTTCTGCATTACATGAGAACATATTAAAAAATGCAAAAAGAATGATCAATCCCTCTTATCTGGTTTCAAATCTACAACCAACCAAAACTTAATATGCAAATGAGATAACTGTGGATCCTGCCAGCTCTGGAGGGGTTTATAAGTCCACAAACACAGTCCTGATCACCCCAAATGTTGGCAAGTTGTTTTTACTTAAGTCACAGAGAGTATTTTACTATATGTTGCAGATGTACCCTTTAAACAACATAATACAGCCCTATAGAAACTGCTAAAAGACTTTGAGTTGGAGCAAAACTAAATCCATTACTCAAACTCGATGACTTTAAATCAATGGTCCCAAAAGTTGGTGTCACAAAATGTCTTTGCTAATCGAAACTGTGTTTTTATAGAACATTTCACCCTTTGATGTAAAAAATTAAAGAAATAGGGGTTAATTTTGTTTTATTTTGTGTCTGTGTTTGGATTGGCCTGTCTGTGTATTTCCACATCAATCACCATCGGTTGCAGGCTGAAAAGATTCGGAACCTCTGCTATAAATGTCTGTGACAGAAAAAACACCAAAGGTTTGTAGTACTGACGCTGTCCACCAGTTTGGTGAAGGGGCTGGTGGAGTTCCAGCTGCACCACTTCTTATGCAGCTGTGGCAGTGGAGGGAGGAAGTCCTGGAAGGTGCGGACACTCCAAGCTCTGGGTCTGGCACAGCCGCTGCTTCCGTCCTTGGCGTGTCTGGAACCATTTGGTGCAGCTGTGGAGTCTGGGGAGGGCCAGTCTCCTGCAGGGCCGGGACCGGTGTCGCTGTGCCGCAGAAACCTGTCCCGCTGCTGAGACACAGGATACATGGATGCTCCAGTTAAAGGAACAGTGCTGTAGGGCTGTACAATATTGGAGAATAAATATATTGTAATATTTTTGTTTCCAGCAAAATATATTGCAATGGGTTTTTTTTCAAGTTTACTACTTCACTCTGTTCAGCTGAATCCTTCCTGACTCTCCCTGGAATAACTTAATTTCCTCTGTGAACACCATTTAATCATGCTGATATCTGTTATCTATTGAAATTGATCTGTACCATTTCCTGCAAGTGATTCTTCTCATACCAGGTGAGGCTTTTTAATAACATGACAGTCTATCAATCAAGTTTCCCTCCACAGCTATATTATATTATATTATATTATATTATATTATATTATATTATATTATATTATATTATATTAGTTAACTGTGTTTACATGCTGTACCACTGCAGCCTGCACACGAGAGGCAGGGAGATAGTGGGAGAGCACACATGCTAAGCAGATACACAGTGGCTCACGGTTTGTCCTCCTCCTGCATTTTGCCTTTTTTTGTAGGTCTTAATAATCCTGTCCTAGAGGTGTTAACCAATGAAAAGTAAGACATTCCAAGAAGAAGCACAAAGCATTCTGTGAAGATAGTCAACCTTTGAGAGAGAAAAAGTGTGATTTCTGCTGGAAGCAAAGCAAACTTAAAGACATTAAACTACGACTGTTTCAAGTTTTATGGCAGCTCATGAAATCAAACGGCGTGGGAAGAAGAACATCAAGTAAATGATCAAATGGCTGATCAGAAGATTTAAACTTAGACCTCAAAAATAAGCCTGTTCTGACTGAAGACAAAGTGGAACACACAGATCAGGAAGTTGCTGCCTTTAACCCTGATAGTGTTAAATAAAGCAACTTATGTGGTGTTAACTATGAGCAAACTGTCAGACTGTCCAAATCCCTGCTATGCTCCACTCACATTCACCACTTCCTCTCTGTCAGTCGACCACTCACGCTGCATGTCACTCTGCCTGACCCTGATAACAGCAGGTGAAATGGCAGGGTGCCGAGAAGGTGCTATAAATATTTGAGTTGTTGCATGTAATATGGTAAAATTTATAAACGGATGCTCATTTAGGTCTATTACTAATATAATTGGGCGTAGACAGACAGAAACTTAATTGAAAGGCTTGAATATATTGCGATATATTATATATCTTGCGATATGAATGTTGCACATGCCCATATCATGATACTACTCTAAAACAATATATTGTGTTGCCCTAATTGCATGTTCTCCGGCAGCTTCCCTCTGAGTCTATCTGGTGCACAGGAACACAAACTGCTCTGTGTTTGGGAGCACAGACGGGTCGCAGAGGTGACTTTCTGAGCAGCAAGTAAAGATGTGCAGTGGGGTAGTGACTCCTCTGGAAGACCAAAGGTGAAAAGTAAAGAGTGACAGAGAGAGGATAAACAAACTAATTAGGGAAGAAGACGACCACACAACATAAATAGCTTGCATATCAGAGGTTGCATTATACTCAAGCACTCAACTGCAGCTAGAATGGTCAATGACCTGCACTGAGAAGCGAGCTTGTTATTCAATCATGCACGCATCTTTGGTATTGAGAGTTGATGGAAAGACTGGACTTGGTAACAAACACACTGCTTCAACAGAGGGGTAATGATATCAGGTAACAGGAGGAGGAATTAGATCTGTACATTTCACTGTGACTGTCAAACATCAGGAGCACAGAGAAAAGGAGGAAGTGATCGGATTTATCGACTGATAGTTTCATTTCAAGCTGTAAAAAAAGTGTGGTTTACTGGCAAAACGGAATTAGCAACTAGACCGTGGCGTCTATGCATGTAGGGAGCACAAAGTTCTGAGGGTTGGGGGATTAAAAACTGACTGCACCTGCCATATTCCCTCCTCACACCTGAATTTCTCCCTGCAGATCGTGTTGTGTTCGATGTTAATGGATTAAAAGACGGAACTGCGCTGATTAGCTTGGCTTTTTGGAGCACAAAGCCTGCCAGCTAAGCATGTGTTGCTCACGTTCTAATCTCAATCATTATTTATTAAGTGTATTAAAGCTGTCGAGAGACCAGCAGGAGCTTTGGAATGATTTGAGTCACATTTGTGGTGCTGCGTACGCACAAGCCTCACCATCTGCACCGCGCAGCACAGGCCAAAACCAGTTTACGAGGAAACTGTGATTGACAGGGTAGATGTGTAAAGCCATGTTATCCATGCTGATCGGTCAGCTGCTGTTGATCAGGGGAGGGGGGGGAGGAGAAGGTTTATGGGGTTGAACCATCAGCCATAGTGTGAGTCCAGATAATCCTTTGTACAGAGTCACTAGCTGCTAGCTTTGTCTAGACAAGAATTAGCTAGGGGTTTAGATAAAATGTGCTTTTGGTCATTAAAGCCTCACGAACACAATGGCAACTTTAAGATTTGACACAAGGGGTGAGGAATCAGCCAGCAAACACACAGTCGCTTACAAAACGTGGCTCCAAAGGTCAAGTCTGAGACCGCCACAGGGTTTTGAGAGAAGCTAAACATGCTTCATACAACGGTGGATTTAAGGTTTTAAATTCTGGATGGAGAGAATGCACACAGACTGTTTTGATCCATGCACCATGTTTTCATTTCTTTACTGTAACTAAAAAGAAGTTCCTCTTTTAAAGGAAGAAAACGTTATCAAAATAGATGTTCAACGCTTGAAGTAGGTAAGTAAGCTTGAAGCATCTTGATCACCTGTAACTTTCCCCTGTTGATTACATCATGAGGATACTTTCGGTATTTTCTAAACACTGTGTGCACCAGCAACATCTCTCAAACATTATTTACATGGACGTCTGCATTGAGGACACACACAGGCAGACCACACACTGCGGGCTAAAGCGTGCATGACACACACAGACACACAAACACACACTCATACACACAAACACACACACACACACAATTGGAGCTGGGAATCTGGCGCTGTAGATAATACTCCATTAGACTAGGCCGCACAAACGCTTGCCAGTCCTTCAAAAAGCTGCCAGAGCTGTTTTATGCCAACTCTTATTCCAAGAGAATACAAAAGAGTGAAGAGACAAAAAATGTTTGCTCAAACTGATGCTTCTTCCTCAATGCTCCTCCCATCTTTTAATTATCCTCATTTCCCATTTATGTCCTCATAGTTTTCATAGTTTTAGGTTGTACCATGTGTACGCCAGTGAATTGTGTCAGTCTTATTGGGGACACTGGGTCAACCTCCGTAATGAATGCGCTGTCACCTCTGATGTTCATTTGTTCAGGGATCATTTCCACAAAGTGAGGAGATCACCCACTGAGCTCATGGCCCTGGAGATTAAAAAGACATTTTCCCTGTCAGTTCGTAGCATTAAAGGTAGCTTAAGGTTGAATTGTACTTTGCACTTCTCCGGAGAAGTTATGAAGCATTAGACTTTGGTGCGAGGGGGCTTCATTCCTGTTGATGATCAGAGGTAAATGGATGATAACTGGGGAGGAGCAGAAGGTTTTGTGGGTACTTGGTCAAGCACTGAAGTTTTAGAAGACAGAAAAACGAGAACATAATGATAAAACTTTAAAAAACACATCAAAATCTGAAATTTTATCAAGTGTTTTTGCCTAAATAAAGTAATAATTGTCTTATTAGAATCAATATGAGCCACATTCACCTGGCCAGAGAGCAGAGCAGCATCATACTCATCACAGAGACATGGTAAAGGGAGCGAAGAGAACAAGGTTTTGTCTCTGATAGACTTTTTTAATTAATTGATTAATTAATCAATTAATTACTAGTTCTACTCTTTTAAGCATTCAGCAGGAGCTTGTTGCAGCAGCTCTGTCTTTGTTGTTCTTCTTTAGTTGATACTTATTATATTATTATATTTCTTGGAATTTTTGCAATATACTTTTTCTTGCATTGCTGCTGTGACTGTGAATTGCCCCATTGTGGGATGAATAAAGGAGTATCTTATCTTATCTTACAAGTACAGAAATATATATATGTATATATATATATATATATATTTCAAGATTATTGAAAGTCTTAAGTAGAGCCTTAATTGTATAAAAAAATCTAGCAAAGGAAAAAGGAAATAATTGGGTCAAAATCCTTATCTTAAAAGACTAGAAAACTTTTAACATTCTAAATGAAGTTCTTTTTGTTTGTTTTTGCATGTGATACAAGTAGACTAGGTCTGTTTTTGTCTTGTCTCAGAGTAGGATGTTCTCCTAGGCCTGATCCTCATAGAAAGTTAAGTTATCCACACCTTAATTTTGGTACTTTCAGGCAGAGTCAGAGGAACACAGACTGATTACTTCTTTCTCAGAAGAACCTGACACATTTCATTTAAATCACTCTGTTTGATGAGAGAACTCAGTTAATGCTAATGTGGTATAAACCTCGCCACCCACAGAGTCACGACACACGTATCTGTGTAACACCGGGCCTTACTGTGTGAGGTGAAAAGGGAAGCCTGCTAGGACTCGGAGCTGAGGACACAATGAAGACCTCATCTGCACCGAGGTCCAGTTCTGTCAGACCGCTGCAGGAAAGGTCCACCTCTTCACTCTGGGAAACGTCACCGCCACAGCTGACTACAGAGAAACAGAAAAACATGATGGGACCGAGGAGGAAAACTGATGAAAGTTTGATTTAACCAGTAGAATTAGCTCAAACTAATCACTGCTCCACATTGATTCCATGTTGCCAACATCTTCAGGTAAAGCTGGCAAACATGTGATGTTCTTCTGCAAGCTGTTCAACATGCAGAGTAAGCAGATCTCAACTCCTCCGATGTTTATAAGCTGTGTGTTTATGTGTAAACTCCTTACACCGTGACTGGAGCACACACAGAGGAGGACTGTACTCCCCTGTTGTTCCAACTACTCCCAGGCTGCTTTGTGGGTTAAATGCCACAACCCACAAATCTCTCAGCCTGGGTTCAGTCCCACCGAGAGTGAGAAAGAGAGGAGCCGTTGGACTGTCCCAGGATCCCTCCAAAGCTAATGTAATTTTCCTTTTGACTGAAACTACAGACCCACCCTGGGTTCACGGAGGCTTCCTGGTACACAGTTTGTTTTGATTCACAGTTATATCTTGTGTTAGGTAAATCTTTCCCAGAAAAACTCCTGGTTGGCAAAAAAGATTTCCTGTTTACCCTCACGAGAGAGAGCTGTGGAAATCTGCTTGGAATAAACTGACTGCTTGCATGAGCAGGAATAAACATCGAAGGGTGAAAAAGGAGCACCACAGAAAAACTGATTAGTAGAAAATCCTTCCCCTATGTTTGATTGACAACTCATCTCCAGGAAAATATCACAGAAACTGAGGCACATTCCTTGAACCCCAGGCCTTCACTTTTAAATGACAGCACTAAAACTTTATTGAGTCATTACTCTGCCAGGAAATGAAATAATGGCAGACTTTTATTCCTGAAGGTGTTATTATCATTCCTAAAATCATTCTTGTCAAAAGTCTAAACACGTTGGAAATATAAATCATAATGAAGGACATTCACAGTAATGTGCAATTATGGACTCAGGGCTCGCTGCAGTGTTGTATATCTTTGAGTTCTGCAGATGAACTCAGATTTTAAAGGCATGGATAATGTTTCTTTAATGGTTTTCAAAGATCTCACATCAGCAACCAACAGATCAGTAATATGTGCATTGTTGTAACATTTTAGGTGTCCATTCATGTGTTTGCAGGTGTGTCCTCCAAACCTGTGTGTGGTGAGCTGTCATTGTTGTTGTCCTGCTCTGTTGTTGCCTCCAGGTTGGCTTGATTTTCAGCCATCAGCTGAAGCTCGCTGACCTCAGCCACTGTGATCTGGGCCCCTTCTGGTACCTATGACAGGGTGCAGGTCAAACAGTCAGTCAGTACAATATAACCAGGTTAAGAAGTTAATTCAAACATTTGTTTGGAAATCAGAGAAGTCTGAAAACCTGCCTCCCTGTTGAGACATGCTTGATCAAAAACACTTATGTCTCATAGTAATTTTCAGTGGTAACAGCCTCTTGATCCCAAAGATAATGACACACCTTTAGTTTGTATGACTATAAGTCTAAAGTTTTATTACATGCTAACAGATAAATAAGTACCATGTGGGTACTTGTGTAATGTTGTGAGTAGCCATTAGGGTTGTATGTTTGTTCCATTGGTGTTTAACAAATGAAATGGACATACATCGGTGTTTGTATTGTGCCTGTTTTGAGGTTTTTTTGTTTTGTTCTCAAATGTGTTATCTTCAGTTATATCTAAATGATTGCCAGAAACTTGTGTTATTATGGTACAGGATTCAGCTTATGAACACTTCAAGGTCTCCTTTGTCATCATCTATTTTATGATGCACCAGGCTATCTCAAAGTACTGCATTCTTGAAAAATGTATCATCCGTTAAGCAGCTTAAACCTGTATTAATTGTTCAGCCAACTGATGGGGCCGACTACCACAGATGCTGAGTGGTCCTTCTCCTCTTTACAGCTGAGGATTTGGGAACATTTATTTCCAGAAATGTCAAATTTTAATTAATCTGAGCCCATCCTGAATGTTCTCAGGTCAAGATTAAAGCTATTCACAAAACATGTGGTTTATTGCCTCAGGGCAATATCATGCCATAGAGAGCTAATTTTTTTTGACACATTTCTACCATAAGAATTACAGTTCAAAATTTGATACAGTGTAATCTTTGCTCCATTTTAATTAAATATTGGGTTGATTATTTGCAAGCCATCAAAATCTGGTTTATCAACATTTCATTCGGTCCAAATGAGTTTGGAATCAGAATTGGGTTTTTTTTTCAAGACAGTTTACAGAGTCTAGGTAATTTAACCCATTTTTCCTGCATCACAGTATTTAATGTTTTAGCATGTGTGTTACATGTGTTGTTTCCCCCAATGGGCATCTCATAACTGAGCACTTAAAGCAGACCTGGGCAAATCAACCCGCCTTTTAGGTGTCCCTGTCAGGCCCGCAGGAGGTCAATTATAGGTTAGAATATAAATGGGAAAAAAAAAATGATGCAACTGTGATGCTTTAATTTTGAAAAGCGTGATGTTTCCATTATTTCTATATGGACATACTTGTGCACAAGCCCTGCGTGAACAGCAACAAGTGATGAAATTCCACAAAACCAAATCAAGATCCTCTACCACAGGCTCAAGACAGTTTTTTCAGATTCTCACTGTAGAGGTAAAATGAAGCTAAAAATGTTATTATTTCAAATAGATCTGCTTCAAATTTATACAGTTTATGTGGAAACTAACAAGCTTAACATGAAATTAAACTCCCTTGCAATTATCGTTTGTGTTTTTACCGTTTATCACTTCCATATGAGTATTTTCCTATTTGACCCACACCACAGTTTTACATATTTACAGAAATCCCTTATTCTTCTGGTCACCAGTAGCAGGTAATCAAAACATTTAAAAAAAAGCATTTTAAAACGGGGGGAAAAATGTTCATATTGAGCAAAATCAAGTTTGCATCTTTGTTGGTGTGGCCCTTCGATACAAATCAGGTTTCTCATGTGGCCCCTTGCCAAAATTAATTGCCCACCCCCGACTTAAAGTGTCATTTCTCACTTGCAAATGGGTCGGCAGTGTTGCAGCAGGGGAAAGTGTCATTTTGGTGAAGAGTATTTAAAGGAATTTGAACCCAAAGGAGGCTGTTTTTTTTTAATAAATTTGTCTGACAGAGGAACAACAGAGGAAGAGATGCAGAAGAGAGAGGACAGGGCACATAAAGAAATGACACTAAAAGAAGCACAGAGGGATAAGTGTGTGTGCAGTAAAGTAATCCAGTGTACCTCAGAGTTGCTGGATGCACAGGAGCTCGCTCTTTTTGGACACAGTTTGGGTCTGGAAAACATACAGAACCACAGCAATTCAGTTTATAATTACAGACATATCCAAAAACCAGCTTTTATAAATGTCCCATACTTTTTTCTGACTCTTCACAGAGTTTTCCAAAGAATAAAAACCGTTCTGGTGTTCACAGTGTGACCAGAAATGTAAAAGCGAACACTATCCCATATAACTGTACTGCCTGTAACCACCTCACTTAATTTATAATGGCTCAAACATACCCGTGGTTGTTTCCAACTCAATAGTCCTCTATTGTGGTGTTGGATGATGGAGGAGGATGCACCACAGGCTTGCATTCACACATACCACAACTCTACCAGTTCACACAGTGGTCGTTACTGAGAAGTTCCTGCTATGTGATGCTTTTTCTGGTAGAAATGTATCACTGTCACTCTTTAGCTGCAAATAGTCATGAGAGATATTCAATCCACAGACACATCTATGAGTGGGTTTTTTTTAAAACTGGAACAACAAAGAGTGATAATGATATATATGTGCCATTCCCATGCATACTTCAACTAGTGAAGCATGCAAAACATTTGAGCAAGTTCCCGCTTATTAAAAATTTCTCTCACAGCTGAATGAGTCCATTACCAGCCACGGTCAACTGAGGGCAACCCCTGCTGTGACTTTCATCCACCTTTGGCTGTTTTCTGACCAGAGAGGACTTTGGGAATTAATCTCACTGCTGCACTAAACTTGAAGACTTTGCCTAGCTGGCCAAGCTCCTTTTCCTTTTTCCCGACAGTTTCTGTTGAACTCATTTAAATTAATAGGGAGCTGAATGAAGAGAAATCAGGGGCTACTGAGGCTGCTTCTGAGTTTAACATCTCATGGTTTTGCATTTCCTGGCTTCTGAATAACTTGCGTTGTTGTTCTTGCTAATTGCACTTTCGTTTTATTGAGCACATGCTTCCAATTTCCTTGACATTAACAGTGAGAACCTGTGGAGTTATTGTGCCTAGTGGATGAGTTGGAGACACTGATCTGCAATTGAAATGGACATATTTCCAGTTAAGAGGGTTTTTCTCAGAGCAAGCAGTAGCTGACGCAAATCTTGACCTTTCTGGATTTTGAATTAACTGGATGAGTACAGATAGTCTTACAAACGTCCAAACTTAACCCTCAGGCTTAGTTTGACGGTCCCATGAGATGGACAAGAAAGAACAGCTTGTAAAGTACACCTTTTTATTGTCTGACAATAACATCAGTACCAAACTCACACTAACTTTAAACTCTCTTCGTCCTGTTTTTCCAGATTTCCCCGCCCTGTCACTTTCATGCAGCCTCTGTATTTTGTGTGAGCTGGAATTGGTGCCAGGTTCTGCACTCTGAATGTCCATTTCTTTGGTGAGAGCGCGCCACACATCAAGGAGGCCGCACAGTTGCAGCCAAACCCACCTAATCTTCACAGGTCACCACATCAAGGACCGAGGCTTCCAGCTGAGTCAACATTACAACGTGTTGACTGTGAAATATACTGTCTGTGCAACTGTTTGCATCTGAGCGTCTGTGCACTTCACTTTCACTCACTTTTGGATACAAAAACAAGATGTGAATTCTTCTCTGGAGAAGAACCAGGTTTAGACCTGGTTTCAAGAAAGAAAAACAGAAACATATTTCACGTAGATAACCGGGCTCTGAGAGAAAACTGACACAGTAACAGCTCTCTACTCAGCTTTTAATGGATCCACAATCCCTTAATGAATTAGTTTGTTTTTTCATAGCCCCAGATATTTTGTCCTCAGCACATTAAAACTCATCTTCCTTTCTTTTAACACTCAAATGTGTCACTTATCGTGAACCTGCTGCAGAAAACAAGACTGTTTCAACAAACTACTATTTTGTAATAGGATGATAAACAGTAAGTGGATTGTTACAGCGAACTGTAACCCAATGATGCATTATTTTCCTATCTGGACTATCTATCATTGGTTTAAGAATGATTATGAGGCTTATATTACTCCCATTAAACTGCACATTTCCATTGACAGTGAAGTAGAACAAGGTAACATGCGGAGTCAATTTTGAACTTGTATTCAATCACTAAACCAACCACTATAAGGAATAAAAACCTTCACAGCTTTATGTTTGTACCTAAAACTATCTCTCCTTCTGTTACCTGAAAATGATGCACAGGGCACTTGTTAATATCATAGCGAAGAAGGCAGCTCCACTCACAGCAGCCAGCAGAGTGTCTACTTTGGTGGCTGCAAGAGCGGTTGCCCGATTGTCCCCCCCTGGCTCTGTCAGGTTGTGGTAGTGGAAGAGGAGAGCGAAGCCCCGGCCCCAGTGGGTGGTGGTGATGAGCTCCATGATCACCTCCACCATCTCCTGGCTGGAGCCAAAAACCAGCTGGCTGCTCGGAGGCCGGTTGGAACCACAGAACCTGGAGGAGAAGGTGATGAGGTCTGAGATGTAGAGGACATCGTGGGGGCAGGCGTCAAGAATGGAGTGTTGGGTTTCAGGGCTTACAGCTGGAGTTTCAGTGGAAGGTGGAGGGACAAGGGTGGTCTCCTCCAGGACTGGGTCTGGGTAGGAAGTAGGGCTTAAGTCCCCCCTGAGGTGAGATAAGGAAGCAGAGTTGACCGCCTTATCTCCTGCAGGCACAGCCCCAGGTACGAGGTGAAGAGAGGGAGGTAGTGGTGAGGACAGACTGGACGAGGGCTCTGCAGATCTCTTTGCTGAGTTTGAGATTCTGGCGATTTCCATCTTTGTGGACTGTTCCTGGACCACTACTTGCTTGACGTCGCCATCCTCGGAGGACTGCTGAGTCTTTTTGCCGTCCCCAACACTTAAAGGAATCAGAGGTTTGGCCTCTGTCGAAGCTTCATCTGACCCTAAGCTGCCAGGTGAGAAAGTCACCTCTTCGTCTGCCAGCTCCTCTTCAAAATTAGAGAAGGCGGAGTACTGTGCTGCCGGGTCATGATTCTCAAACACGTCAAAGTCAAATATCTCCAGAATTAGCTGGTAGTCAACTGGCACAAAGAACTGCCAAACACAGTGCGTCCCAGAGGAGTAGTTGTAGGGAAAGCCAGGAGACAGAATGAGGCCTTGGACATCCACCACATCCACCTTGGCACCACAGTCAAAGTATACCTGCAATAAAATAAAAATGCAATAAAAATGTCTCTGATACAGTGAACCTAATCTATTCACTACATGGTTACCACAATCCCCCGTAATATTTCGCACAGAAGTGCACAAAATTAACTTGTTTTCTGTTTTTTAGACACTTTTAAAACATCAGGAGGAACTGCTAGCTTACATAGAATTGGCTTAGCTGTCAATTGCTCATGTGTACCTGTTGCTACAGTTGCTTTTTTTTAGATATGAATGTCTATAGTATTTTTATCTAACCAGGGAGCATATGCAGGTCCAGCCGTTTTCAGTGAAAACAGTTTGCAGGTTTGTACCAAGAGGAAAAAAAATAGATTAGTGGTAGGCTTAAAGCAGGTTAACGCCCAAACAGAGTTAAAATCTAACCCTACCATTACAGGTGCTAACAGCATGATTATCGTGTGGGTGTCATGCTAATACTTTACTGTAAAATAATATGCTAAAATACGCAAAGAGAACAGCTGTTCATCCAGTCAATGTTAATCTAATGAAATGTCTATTTCTTCTGCAGAAACAATTTTTTTTGCTATCTGCTTTTCCAGTCATACTGTTACTGCTCCCCATGTTTATCCCTGTTAATGCGTAGTACACATGCACAACAGGAATTCGATGGATAGGGATTTTCTCGGAAGTTGCCCTGACAAATGAAGTTCTGCTTCTTCCTCACTTTCTTGGTACAATTTGTTAACTAGCCAATTTTTGGCATCAGTGCGCACGGCTGATGCAACAGCCAAATGGGCCATTCCATAATGGTACATTATGACTAATGGACCCACATGTGTAATGACTGGGTGTGAGTATGGGCTCAGGTCATATCATTAAAAAGTTATAAACGAATCAAATAAACCAAATGTGTCACTAATTGAGAACACATGAAATATCATGGAGCAGAAAGTTTACCATGCACACTGTAAGTCCAGTAAGTTAATGTCTTAACTTAAAAAGTAAATAAAGAAATTTAAGAATTTGTGATGAATTAACTTAAAAATCTTAAGTGCAGAAAACGAATTCAGGACTAGTTTAGTCTAAAAACTCTAGAAAACTAAAGCCTTAAAGAAAACATCCATCATCTTAACTGCTTGTCCTGTTCAACCAGCAGGGGGGCTGTAGCCTTATCTAAATGTCTTCAGACACAAAGCAGGGTTCATCCTGGACAGGTTGGCAGCACTATCACAGAGCTAACACTCAGAGGCACCTGCCTGGAATTGAACTAGGAACCACTTTGCTGTTAGGCAACCACACCAACTGTGCTGCCCATCTTCATCAGAATTAGTGACAAAACTTCTTTGGCGCACACTCTTCAGTCTAATTCATAATTACAGAGTAAAACACAATAACTTAAAGTGAAAAAGGAAGTTACTCAGTAAGGCATTTTCCTTTGTTTCTGTTTCACATAAAAGATATGGCTAAGTCTTAGGACACAGTCGCACTGGCTATTCAAACCATGCTGCACTAAAGCATGATTGGTAGGAGAAGCAGCCGTGGCAAAAACACTTTGTGGATTATGCGTTGTGTGTGTGCTGCGTCTGCGTGCTTGTGCTTGTGCAGAAAGTGGACCCCTCTGAAGCTGAAGCGTGATACAGCAGAGAAGTGAATCGTGTCTGAGCACAGATCACTCGAGGTCACACCAGCCAAACGAACAGGAGTTTAGAGTTGAAGCACGCTCATGCACAGCATAATTGGCCACTTTGACTGTGTCCTAAATGTGAAGAAGCCAACTGACAACAATGACTGTCATCAAATATGCATTCAAAAAAGTCAGGTATACTTAATCCTAGCAAGTAATGCATCAAAACTTCTATATCTGTACATGTTGTACTTGATTTTTTCCACTAGCTTTAGATCCAGGCTCACAGTGTATCTGTAAGGATCTGGATCTGAAGGAAGAAAATGATGCCCCACCATCTCTCAGCTCTAAAGGTGGAGCTCAGCACAAATACTGCCTAAGTAAGGGCTTTGGATTCCCACCTGTGCCACCCACACTTGCATTCCTCTTTCTTTGGTATTATGTGTAAGAGTACAAACCAATATTGAATTTCACTCAGCTGAAATTCTGAGTTGAGTCATGTATTCACATAATAGGCACCAAGTGATTAAGTTCTGAATGTCAAAGGCACCAACAACAAAGGCATCTATCAGCAAATAATACACCCGACTTGTGGTCTGATTACTCTCAGACATAAACTGAACTATTCAACCCTGCTGTGCTGCCTTTATATCAAAGCCTGTGCTTTGCCCCGTATTGCCTGCCTCGGTAACCCTGGGGAGGGTATTTCTTCAAACATGCTTTCTTTAATTCTTTCCAGGTGTGTGGGGATGTAAGGGGGACCTGGGCCTAAGCAGAGGCAGATGTGTGGCTGGGCCAGGGAGCTAAGGACCAGACCTTTGTAGGGGGGCTGTGTGTTTATGAGCTTTCCTGTTGGCCTAAGTTCTGGACTGTGGGAATGACCCTGCCTGATGGACCCCCCTGCCAGACAGGTAACAAACCAGCACCCGCAGGCGACACTTGTGCTCTAGACTGGGCTGAAAGGATGAGAGATCATCATAAGAATGCTTAGACGGGAGGAGGGACAGAGGGCAACAGGGGCACGAGGAAAGCCAAAGTTTATAGAGCCAGACAGGAACTTTGACGGACCATCAATCCCCATCCGAACCCAGATATCAAAGGCATTCCTCAGCTGGGATATTAAGAGAAGCAAATCGACGTTTAGTTTTCAATCATGACTAGAAGAGGGGACTAGAGTTATCAGGATCAAAGCAAAAAGTCTTCTTCAGAGTTGATGTGGCTGTAAGCCTCACAGCTGGGGCGCTGGATATCACAGACATACAGAGCAACAAGGGGGATGAGCTATGAAGCTTAAGACAATATTTTTGTAGGGCTGATTTTGCTTTTAGACTCGCAACATTTTTTTCTTCATCAAAAACCATCAATTTCCTTCTGCCTGGATCAGCAAAACAAATCTAATTAGGATCAGTTAACAGTCTGTTCCCTTGACCTCCTGAAACGACACTGTGATAGCACTTCAACCACTAAATTAGCTGCTTTTATTAATTCACACTACACTTTAAAACTGAGTCTTTTGGGCTTCTTTTCATAGACAGGTGTAGTCAGAAGTTCATCCAGTAGCAGGTTGCTTCTCCTGAGTTATTTTTGATATCTCTCAGGTGTTTACTTTCTGCCGCGAATTGCAAAATATTTGCCCAGGGCAAAACCAGCACTTACAGCTGATATTTCCACAAACTGTGCGGCTCTACTTTATTCTTTGTCTACACTCATACTGAAAGTCTGCTGCTCCAGGCATGCCAGTGGCTGGCACAGTCTGTCGAAATACTACATGAAAATGTTGGTCATGTCCCGGGGCAAACGTTTTCTGTCTGGGAAGGCGGTAAGCTGCAGTACAGTCACAGCGCTTTTGAAAAGAAAATCATATTGTTTTTAAATAACACCTCCAAGAATCTACTGCACCAAATACAAGTGGCAAACAGAGTTTTTAGATTAAAAAGGGCTAAAAAGCACCATAATAGAGCCATAAAGCAACCGTTTCTAGGACTGCCAAGTGACACTGTCTCCTCCGTATCAGATAAATTAACCAGCTGTCTCCAGAACAAGCCATAGTTTCCTAATTATATTTCCCAACAGTATTTTGTTGTTTTCTCCCTAACTGGCATTTGGAAGCAATTACATTAACACATGACTTGCTACACTCGCACTGCCTACACACTTACAAGAAATTAATGCGATACAGCGAGGAATTACACGGATGACATTTGAATGGGCCAAATGCCATTCCTGCTGAGGTTAGAGAGAGTAAGCCGATTTGGGGTTCGCAGTGTTTGCAGCTAGGTTGCGCAATGAGGGGGACCACTTCACAATATGGGGGCATAACAGGGGGGAGGGAAAAGGACAGCGTGTCCCCTTTTAGGGCAATATTGACCAGTGGTGGAAAACATGTTTGTTTGTCTGTCCTTGCCATAGTGTGTCTTTGCTGGACTTTCAGAAAACCCCTTTAAAGACTTGTTTAAGACTTTTTACGATGCAGAAATAAATAAAACAATGGATTGAAGGATGATAGCAAATTGAACCTTCCATTGGCACGCTTTGGAATGATGTGAGATCTGACAAAACTAAATTGTTTCATGGACAGAGACTGTGTCATCTCTCTCACCAGGAAAAGGCGGCTGGGAGGTCCCCACCACCCCGGGATGAGCATGCAACACTACACATGAAAGGGCCCCAAAGTGCCACAGTGTCGAATGGAAATGGGACATTCTTATAATGCCAAACATCTCAGTTCTGTTACATCACAGGCCGCTCCAATGGCAGGCCGCTAATTATTCAAGGATGCCTTTTCTCATGGCCAAACAATAGGCTGCAGTGCTGTTTTAGTGAGCCACTCCACAAACAGGGAGGGGGGATAATATTTTAATGAAGTGATGCTAATAAGTACAAGGCAGGCCGAAAGTTTACATAAGTGCCTGCTGGTCATTGCGCCCCAGTTGTGCTGCTGACAGGGGATTTCCTGGACAGAAGTAGATCAACTTCGCACATAATTGTCTGAAATGACTTGTTCAGTGAAACATCAGACCAGCTGCTGTCATTACTGAGAGGCCCCTCACATCAAGTATTGTTCTATCATTTTCACTTTGCGTCACAACTTCCTTTTACAAGAACGTTTCACATTCCAGGATTGGGGCTCATAAGTGTGTCCAATAACAACACAGGCCATTTGAACCCATTGACTTCTGTGAGGAGCTGACATCATTATATCATAAACGCACCGTAGAATTTTTTATCAAGAGCACCATGTTTCAATTGAAATTAATCATACAATTTCACAAATGTGTTACATTTTAATCCCTTGTTAGAAAATTTGATTTTTTTGAATCAGAGTAACACTTTTTTTAAGTCCGTTTTAAAAATGTAGCTCAATCCTTCGCAATGCCTCATCTTGGGGATCAAGTGAGTAAAATGTGTCGGGCTGGCAAATCAATATAAGTTGCTATTCTACAATACTGTCAACTTTTTGTGGTTTTCAGTAGACTCTTTTAATACCAGAATAAAAGTTAATTGATGATGATGATGACAATGTCTACAGACTATATTAGGAGTCATATTTCCCCAGAAAATTCACATCTCATGTGAGTCAGGTTTTAAGGTTTATTCAGCGACAATATATTTGAACCAGCTGTTAGTACTCTCTTTTCTGAAGCCTGCTTTGAAGAATAATACAAAGCATTAACATTTGGAGCAATAGACTGATTTTTGACAAAAATCCCAATACTTACGTAAATCAATTTTTTCTCCCATCCCTAACAATTACGTCCTCTACAATGTTGACTAGTATTGTGCACTGTGGTGAACTTCTCCAAACTAGATCAATCCACAGGTGTGTGGAGATTTTAACACTTTATAAATGTGCTCTGCTAGCAGAGGGGTTAACCGCTGACATCAGTCTGATTAGCTGCACCTGTATGCTAAGCTCATGGGTGGGAGGTCAAACTCCTACACAGTGTTTTGATTCTGATTGGCACTAAATGCACATAACCTTGACTTGTCAACTAAATTGACTGCCAATTTTTTAAAGTGACATGCAATTCAGAGGCATGTCATCATCTTTCGTCATGGCAGTAGCAGGATGTTGCTGTAGAAACCTAACTAAGGTGTACCAAAAAGAACAAAATAGCATAAGACTAACAATAAGGGTAGTCAAAATTGACGCAATAACGCAGATTAATCCATCATCTTGATTAGAAGTTTTAACAAATTTAACCTATCTGCTTCCCGGGATGAACCAAAATCCCTGAAACATCTCAGGCAATGCATTTTAGGTAGTTTGTGCAAATAGAATGACCCCAGTGCATGTACATATAGGCAAATGAATCTGACAGGAAACATAAACAACCAACTCGATAAGCAAGAGGCTTGACAACATGATGGTTGTTAATTGTTTGACTGCGCTTTTAAAAATACACAGTGTGTTACTGATGGACCTCAGTTGTACTGTTCCAGCTAAAAAAAAAGTATTTCAACCATAAATTACTTTTGTATGGCACTCAGAATGTTCTTCAAAAATTGGCAGATGTAGTCAGAACAAAAAAGAATTGTCTATTTAAAGTCATGGGGCAAGAATAACCATAACAATTTAAATATTTTACCATTTTCCTGGTGTGTAAAAATACACAAACAAGCCAAACCATTATGATTGTGGACAATAATAGTAAATATCATTAAAAATCCACTTACAGTATCACTTTTTTTTGGTTGGTATGTGCTAGGAAATGAATAAGTGTCTTCTCTCTAAAACTGATGTGTTAAAAGCACAAAAATTAAGCAAGTATAAAGATGGTGATCGGGAACAAAATAGGAAACAGTGCTAAAGGGGCGTTCACAGTCTGCAGGGGTCAATACCAGGGTTACAAAGGGGCGGAAAATGTCTTGTTATTTCTCCAGAAACTTTCCATGGGAAGTTGTGTTTGGGAAATTTGGCAACATTCTGAATCTTATTATCAGAACTTACTTGACTTTACATCATTTTCAGGTGGTGCCTTTAATGATCTTGTGCTGTGAGCATCATGTACTGTGCATAAAGTGAGTATGGCCTAGATATTTAAGTGAATTTACATTAAATGTGGTTGTTTTCACAAAAATAATGCTATTATACATGTACCCTATCTACATCTGAGTTACCCATAAAGGCCTCATAAATTCCCAGTTGACTCCTATAAATTTTAGATCAGCCTCTAAATTCCCCATAGTTCAAACCAACAGAGCATCAGTGGGATGTGCTCGACAACAAAATGCAATCCACGAAGGCTCCACCTCACATAGTGCAGGACTACGAAGCTCTGCTGCCAACATCTTGGTGTCAGATACCACAGCCCAACTTCAGTAGTCTAGTGAAGCTCATGTTGCCTCAGGTGAGGGCTGTTATTGATGAGAAGGGAGTTAACCTAATATTGGACAGGTAGTTCAATGTCATGCGAAAGTGTATTTTGTGTAAAATGCTCTGCTCTCAAACAGCTCTTGACTCGTAGGTAAAATATCAACTTCTGTGACACAACTTTGTGTCTTTAACTTCATCTCTACTCCAAGAAGTTCTGCAAAAATCAATCCTTGGTCCCATAATTTTCTCACTTTACATGTAATCTCTGTGCAAATGTAGCTAGTCTTTTGTTATCGTACTTCTAAACACTGATACACTGTCATGCAGCTGTATTTTTCTCTTAGGTAAGTAACATAATTTCACTTATCCTCACTGAATTTGTTTAGGGATTATGGTTTTCATGTATGCAAGTAGTTATTTCATTGAAAATAATAATTCAAAGAAAGATTTGTTCATGTGACAGTTATCTAATCCTACAAATCAAATGTGTCAGTCATTTTAAACAGCACCTACACAGAGGGTGTGGCACATCTGAAAGCCGTGTGCTGACTGTCCTCAGATAAAAGATAAAGAAGTATGAGTGCTAGGTGCCTGATGAGATCCCTGTAAGATTCAAAACACGGTAAAAATGCGGAGACTTCTGCAGCCACCAGAGAGAAATGTTTGGAGATCTTTGTAAAAAAACAAATGAAAATGAGGTCAAGTGCAAACCTGGTAAGGTAACACATCTCGAACAGATCTATAGATTCTCAAATAGTTCCAGTGACTCCAGAGACCAACAAGTGCCTGAAATTCTATCTCCATTTCCATCCATTATCAACCTGCAGAGCATGTTTTTGAAAGGTGAGGGGAAGCTAGAGAGAGAAATCACACAGACACAGGGAAAAATGTGAAAATTCCACACAGAAAAGTATCCGCTCAGCCCCAGATGTTAAATCCACCTGAGGAGAAACCAAGGACCAAAATCTTAACCTCTACCCTCACAAAAAAAACAAGTCTTCCAACATAAGAAGTTACAAAAGTTAGGACAAAGCTCTCAGCCATTTATCTAAAATTACCCATCAATACCTGAATTTTTTGATACCATTACTCCAGGTATACTCTTGTCCAAAGAGTAAGCCAGACAGCCCTGTTCTCACTACAAACCAGCACCAGTGTTACAATCCAAATCACACAGATCCTGACCTCCCTTCAGTTATTCTTTGCCCATCAGGAAAGATTTCAAGATCCAGCATCTCATAAACATTGACTTTTGCATTTACAGTGTCCACTTGTGACTTACATTGTCCATTTACAGTCTGTTGTACTGTCTGTTTTTCAAATTTTATTGTTATTATTTCAATTTATTCTAGCAAATCTCTACTTTGTATATTACCATACTTGTGCTTTTTATCCCAAAACAGCATTTAATTCCTTTTTTGACAGAATAACATATCTCACTTTTAGACCTCACTTTCTATCATGAGGATGCAAAAGCTGAGAAAACACCACGTCTGTCACATTTGTTTAGCAAAACAGGGGTTTGCTGTCTGAGCTAACCGTGTGCAAGATGGATTTTCTAAACCCACCCAGGCTGACGACACCCCTGTGAAAACTCTGTAACACGAGCTGGCTCTCGCTGAATTACCGTTAACACACATGGACACACAAACTGCCTCTCATGCACAAACAGCCCAGGACTGGCTCATAAACAGGCAGGCGGGCCCCTCAAAAGGGGGCAGGAATCCTCACCAGTCCTGTTTACTGGAGGAGAAAAGTGACACTGCTTCACAGGCTAACGCTTACGAAGCAGCGGTCCACTCAGGATGCTTTACGACCACACTGAATTTCTTAGGTCTGGACCAAAATCAGCTTCACCAAAACTGTCTAGTTAGCAGTGAATTTATTTCCTGTTTCCCTCAATTTGAAGTAGTTCGACCAAATTTGACATATGAGGGATTAAAAAAAGAGTGGAGAGAACTTTTCATAAAAAAACTTAACTGAAATACTGAAATAAATAGATTTTAGAAAGCCAGCAACATTTAAAGGCAGCTACAAGAAGCAAGTGCTCTGGGGGAAAAAAAACAAAAAAAAAACGGCCATCAATATATGTAAAAATTGGACAAGCAGATTTATGCATCAATGTTTCTCAGACATGCACAGGTGAAAAGAGAAATCAACTTTACACGTGCCATATAGATAAGAAAAGGCAGTAATTGAAGTTTGCACAGAAAATAGATAAAGATGACAAAAAATGATTAGGGCTGGGCAATAAATTGTAAATTAGATTAAATCGGAATATTTCCATCACAGAAAGTGCAATATATCTTTAACTGAAATGTATCTGAATACCAGATACATTTTTTGCTGTAAATGTTTTGTGTGTTTCACCAGAATTAATCAATCAAAGAGACAAATTATTGTAGAAAAAGCAAGAAGTAGCAATCAAATCAATTTTAAGGTGGCAAAAAATGGTCAGAAAGCTGAAAAAATTGATGAAAAGTGGCAAAAATTTGGAAAAAAACCTAAATATGGTCAGAGGGTAGCAAAACTTTTCAGAGGCCTGACAGTTCTGTTTAAAATATCTTTTCAATGATTTCATAATTTTTTGAGACTGTTCATTTTGGGTTTTAATTCTCTGCAAGCCACAATCATCAGTATTTCAGAAATCAAGGTTTGAAATAATTCACTGTAAGTATAATCAGTCGATATGATATCTGGGTTTTACTTACTGAAATGAGTGACCAAAAATATTCCTTTTCATGATACTCTAATTTTGCAAAATGTTAAGCCCTCAAAAAAATCATGTTGTTTGTGTCCCTGCAAACCGTCACTTAAAACCAAAAGGCAACAGCACATGGTCTGCACAAATCAGAACCAAAGATGCCTTTCCGATGAGAGATAAAATATCCTCAAGAGCACTGAACAAGTCCAGTCACCCTAAATATTATACTTAAAAGCAGTGGTTTGATGCACTGTTACATGCATGCAGCTAAACAGAAGCCTGAGAGAGATTTTGGAGCTTCTACACAGCAGCTGCATCTCAGAACAACCAAATGCCCTGTCTTGGTTTGCACGATCCTTCAAGAAGAAACAAATGGAAAAGCAGCTCCACGGAGTCATCCTTCACAGCTGTGAAAAGCACTGATACTCGAGCCCAGGATTTATCACATATCTCCTGTGTGATGTCAATGCCTCTCCTGGTGGGCTCATGTCAGTGGCTTCAGTTCAAACCAGGGTGAGTTTACAAACAACTGGTGTGGCAGCCCTGATTAGGCCCAGGCATTTTAGGATCGCCCTGGTTGGCCACTGCAGGGCTGGCTCAGCACATTTTCACCTCCGTGTACATCATGGGTGACTTGTGAAAGGCCTCTTTGAGCCTAAGCATGTCTGATCAACACTTTATTTACAGAGACACACACTGTGGCAAACAGAATAGAGCTAGGAGAGAAATGATCACCGCTGTGGCTCACACTGATTTGTGACTGGCTGAGTGAGGTCTGGCTATCGCAGGCACTCGCTCTCGTGTTTGTGGTGTAAAACTTATTAGCATATTTCCTCTGAAAATAGCCGCTGATGCTGCTGCAGCTCTGTTGAACCTGCGGTCAGTTCTGACTCTGTCTACACTTGGGTTTCAACCACTTGGGAGAAATCATTATCAACTTTTTGGAATAGGATCCAGTGGAACTAACCCTCATCATTTGTCTTCCTGCAGCACATTAGTGAGAATCCTGATCCCTTAGGCCTGGGTGCACCAAGTACAGATGGACACACGCTATCAAAATCGTCATGAGTACAATAATCATTTCCATTTCAAACTCAGTGTTAAACTGCAAAAAAAAAAGCCACAGATACACCTGATCAAAATTTTAAGACCTATTGAAAAATTGCACAAATATGTTGGAACTTTAAAAGGTTTTAATTAGAGTTTCAAAATGCAAAAAGGAAAAATGGAAGTGAGAGAAAAAATAGTTATTTTATTATTGAGAGCAAAAATTTAAGTGAAGTAATCTGTTCATCAGCTGATCAAAAAAAAAAAAAGTTTGAAAAAAGGACTCAGTAATGAGGAGCTCCACCGTTCTTAGTGATCACTTTATAAATTTGTTTCAGCATGTTTGTTTCCAAGAGACTTGAATGTTTCTCCAAGTGGTGAAGATGCGTCATGTTTGGAAATTCCACTGTCTGGAACTGACATCCATTTTTGTCAACTTCCTCCTCCATCCATCCCATAATGTTCTCAATGTGATTTAGATCAGGGGAACACAAAGAGTGCTCCAAAAGAGTGAGATTATTCCTCTGGAAGAAGAAGAAGTCCTTTGTCAGGCGGTCATTGTGAACTGCAGCGTAGTTGAAAAACACAGTCACTGACACACAGACCAAGGCCCTCAGTCATGAAGGATGTCCCTTGCAACATCTCCATATAACCAGCTGCCATTTGACGCCCCTGCATAACCGTCAGCTCCATAGTTCCATTGAAAGAAAAAGCAGATTATGATCATGCCCCCTCCAATGTGTCACCCAGAAAATACCAGTAATGTTGAAGCCATCTGGAGTCAACGTTCAATTATTTTTCTCCTCAGAGAATAAAACTGTCTTCTACCTTTCATTGGACCATGTTTGCTGCTTTCTGTCAAAGTCTCAAGCAAACTTTCTAAAGCCCTGCAGTTTTTAGCACTTCTGAAGCAAACTCTGCAGCCTTCTTCATAGGAGCAAACTGTTAATTTCTTACACACAGGTAATCCACCTGACCCATCACTGTTAGAGCCTGCGTCATCTTCCTTTCAAACAATCTCATGACAAATCATACAAAATTCTCCCAACTTTTAAATAAAGCAGATGGACATCAAACTGATTCCCAGTGACTGCAATTGGCCAAAGATTTTTTTCTGCAGCAAGAGGCAACCCTCTGAAACTAAACTGCAAACCATCTAAAAACTTAATATTTGCTATGACAACAAGAGTATCGGGTCATCTTCGGCTGATCGCAGCAGTTCCAGGAGTCACAGCTTTCCAATCAAACTTGCATTTTTGTCTATATTTGTTAATTTTGTTTAAAGATAAAAGCCCTTCGAGAAAATCCTGGAGGGGAGTATTTCTGTCTTCTTAGTGGACACCAAACAAGTTTCACATGATGGCATTTGTGACAGAATACAGTGAGAAGGACATGGCAAAAAAAAGCAACGCATAGGGAATAGCAAAGAAAAAGAAGTACACATGCTGTACCAGAAATATCCAGATCACATTCCAGCTGAAGTCAAGGATTATGCAAAACTGTTACATGTTTCCTTCAGGGCAGACCGTAACAGACCTTCAAAGGTGTTCAAAGGAGGGAGTGCCTCTGAGGTAATAGTACTTGAAACACACTCTTTGCTGGGGAAACTCATTTTTTGTATCATTTATGCATTTGTTCTGATATAGTGTTGTACTCTGATGGTACCCAGCATTAGCCAATGTGTCAGTCAGTGCATTGATCTGTCATTAAAACCAAATGAGCTGAAATAACAACTGGTTTTAGGTTCGTTATAAGAGACCTTGACAAACAAGAACAGCCAATACTAACCTGCTATGTCTCCTAATCAATCAGATCTTTCATTGTCTGGATAGAAAAACCTGTGAAAATATGTCAGGTATTTATTTCTTGTCAACATCGAGGTCAAAGTTGTAAAAAACGTGCAGCCCCTAAGAAACTTCTAGAACAAGAAGGAAACAAATGCCATCCTGACCAAATGCAGAAGGCTGAACTTCTGAGTTGAAGGATTGAGGTTTGATTGCTAATTAAAGAAAACTGCTGCAGCTGCATCACAAACAGGACAGATTCCCCTACTGTCCCGATCTAACTCTCTGTTCATCCCTGCGTCTCTGTCCCTGCCCTCAATCCAACTCTTTGTTCATCCCTCCATCCCACCGTCCCTGCCCTCCTCATCCCTTCTTCCCCGCAGCTTGCTGCCACACGGTGACATGTTTATCTGTTGACAGACTGTGTGTATCTGTTGTCTGATAGCTCGCTGGATGAATAAGAGAATTCACAGTTCACCGAGGTCTTACAACTCAATTCAATTAGAGATGAATGTCCCCTCTTTCCAGTGCAAATAAAACTCCTAAAAGACACAGCAGAGCAACAAAACAAGTGATCAAATTCACTCTTCCTGCGCTGAATTGTGAACCGATAGACTTGGACACCTCCCATGTTTTAAAAAAGGGGGATAGAATAAATTCCAAGCTTGTTTATGCTGTTCCAAAAATCAACTTAATACAAAAGGGGAGCGGAGGACAAAGACATCATTTACCATGCCCCCTCAGGCAGATAATTGCAAAGATAGTGAGCACCCTATGCACACAGGAACTAAGGCTGGAGACGCTGACAATTCAATACACCAAAGGCTTTTGTTGTTCAGTTCTAAGAATTGTGCTGCTGAGCCACCATTGTCCATCAGCGGAAGAGGACAACTCTTGACAGGTGGAAGCTCCTCTTTGCTAAAAATGTGGTCCTGATGTGCTGGTGGGGGATCTGTCAAGGGTAATCCTGCTGTGTTGTTACATCAGCCACTGTCACACATTGAGGCATCATATGTAGGTTGCTAATGCAGCTTTCAGCTTGGATACTTTGCTTCAAGGGCTCCACCAAAAACCCGACCGGTGTGTGAAAAGAAGAATAGCCTTTGCTTTGATTAAACTTTCTTCTTTTACCAGAAACTTTACTCTGGAATGAATCCCGCTCTATGAATATGCATGTAATTAGTATAAAATATGATTCTACATTTTGCATCCTAATGAGATTTTTTCTGGGTTTTATGGGTTCAACTGCAACAACATATTAGAAGAAAAAATGTCAGTATTTATTCTGCTTTGAATTCTTAAATGCTTTTTTGCCCTGTTTTGTTTTTCTCAGCCTGCACCAGGATGCCTTATCCTGCTGAATGGTTGATAAACTGATATTTTAATCTGTACTAAAGCAGAAGAATGAGCCTGAGAGGCATTTACCTTCAGGTTACCTCCCACAATGTGTTAGTTACAAACTTTTTTAGCTTAACAGATACTTCCCTCCTCCTACTCTGCCTTAGCAAAGCTGTGAGACAGCTAGAAATGTGCAGACAAAGTATGAAGCACACTGTCTTCAGGGGGCCAGAACTGAGGTCCATGTGTACTGCTGTCAGTGTAAAAATGATGGTTCTAGACAGCTGTCAACACACACAAAGAAGCCCCCGTCATCAAAACAGGGTGAAAGCTTTTTTTTTTTAAAGGCATCAAAACAACTTTCAAATCAGCTCAATCAGCCATAAACAGCCAACCCAGACCAACCCAACAGGAGCCTCAAATCTACCACAGGAGAAGCTTTAACATGTCCAACATGAATCATAGCCTGATTGAATGAAAACATGCCCCAGAAGCAACCTCTGCATGTGTGCGCTTTCCTTTTTATTAGACAGAACCTTTAGATCATGACGTTTTTGCATGTTTGAGAGAAAGGCTTGAGGATTCTGCCACAATGAATCTGAAAGGTACAACATAAGGTTTGCATGCTCTCAATGTGGTTCCCATTTCAGCAGTTTGGACTCTGCATGCCATTCTCTAGCTCTGTGAAGTGCAGAAACATCAAAACATGCCTGTGCCATCAAAACATCCCTTTGAAATCCCTAAAGGATATAATGTCTCCAGAAGTGTGCCAAAAACTTTCATAACTTTGGCGTGAATGGCAGAAGTGGACTAGAGTAAGTCATCATGATGTAAGGTGATTAGAGAAGAAGTCTGGCTATGGCTAACGCTGCAGGCTCCTTCTCACAAATTAAGAATTTTGTTTTGTCAAATAACACCCAGAATACAGACAATAAGATATGAGATGTGATAGGATAACGACACTCAAAATTTCACTTGGAAATGCAAACCACAGGTCAAACAGACACGCAGCAGTTTATTTACAGTAGTTTAGATACATGAGGCGGATGTGTTGTTGGCTAAATGTAATGACTCTGCAGACAAACTTGACTCAGATCCCAAGATGACGACAAGACAAGTCCGGTTATAGTTTTCTACATTACAGGTTGTTTCTAAAGTTTCACTTCTCCACACAACTTTCTGAATTTCAGATGCAGCGTACCAGGGTAACCTTACGTGCCGTCTCACGACCTAACAGCGCGTGCACCAAACTCCATGAAAAATATTGTCAATTCATAACTGCGTAGCTAAGTGCTCAAATTTCCAGATATAAAGTTTATTGTTTTTGTCGTTTATCTAAATAGTGTGTTCCTCTTATTTTATCGGCATAAATGTTGTTAAAAAAAATCATTCGCATTGTCCAAAAGTCAACTTTTAAAAATCTGGTTTGCACGTACTGCCTCATGCAACCGCCTAAAACGAGGTAATGTATTAAAGTAGATGAAAATAATCCACAGGGCAGAGGACAAATATTTAAATTTGAAATGCAGTTTGCATAATGGTTCTTTTGTATTTAAGCTTAACGCCGTACTGTAGATTTCCACATGCTGTTTCTTGAATTACCTCGGGTCAGGGTCCCTGATGACAGAGACTTGCCTGAGAAGCAAACAATCATTAAATATGAGGGTTTCAAACGGAGTTCGTCGCCTCAGTCTCCTCAGAAGTGACTGCAGCACCCAGCCTACACCAGGCAGGCTTGTGAAATACTGTCAACTTGTTGTCAACAAATGTCAACTTACTTTCTGTGCTACGGATCCCATGACGAAAAGTAGATATGTTGTCACAAAAACATGCGCCCCAAGCGACGTTGCACAGCTCATTTTCCTTTAATTGTTCCTTTTTTTTATTGCGACGCACACTGAACCGTGTCCCGCTCCTCTGCTTCCCTCTCATTCACCTGAAGTGTCGGGAGCGCGCTTCCATCGTTCATGGGCGAACACAGGACCAGGCCCCCTCTGCATGTAAAACTCAGACAGACATGACTTTAACTTGAAAGATCAGCTGAAAATAAATGTAGGGTATTATGCGTCATCGTTGGTCTATCTGTGGGTATAACCACGTGTCTTTGTGTTTTCTTGCCTAAAACTTAAACCAAGTTTTATTAATGCTCCAATGTGAATGCTTGCATTATTTTGGTTTGTAAATTACTATTCCAATCTCAGAGCTTGATCTTCTTATGTTGTACTTCGTAGAGACATCAAATGAATGAAGAGGCACAAAGAGGCAAACTAAGATTTATATAAAGCATATGGTAAAGCCTTTTCCAGACAACAGACAGAAAATGTAACTGTAATTTTCAGCCAAGTGTTATGGGACCTATAGTGTTAGTTGTACCCTCAACCCCCTTTGAAATGTTGAACTTCCAAATATTTAATGTGAACGCACAGAGAGGCCAAGAATCCCTTATTGGATCTACAATCATCATCTAAAATTCCACCCAAAAGACTGCATCTTGAACAAAGTACCAGAATGAAGACTCAGTCACCAGATCTTTTTCTCCCCCTCAGGATCCCAGAAAAGCATCCAAGTTATTGTGCAAACCTGCAGATGTGAGCTCAGGAGTATAATTTGTGGATAACTCCAAATGTAGAAAGGGTAGGAGATAAAGAAAGAGATTAATAGTTGTAAAAAGTACATGTTTCTCCAATTGCGGACTTTTTGGGGGTGTATAACTCCAAAAAGTGGTGGGTTCAGTTTTGGAAGCTGCTGTACCATGTAACTATTCAATACTACCGCTAGATGGCAGAGAAGTATAAACAATATAAGCTTTTGTTCAAGTACAGCTCCTGCTCTCTGGGCTTGTGTGAGATCCGCTATAAAACACTAAAGCAGTGGTATAATAATAATAATAATAATCATAATAATCATAATAATAATAAGAAGAAGAAGAAGAAGAGGAGGAGGAGGATGATAATAATAATAATAATAATAATAATAAGAAGAAGAAGAAGAAGAAGAAGAAGAAGAAGAAGAATGACTTTCACCTCCTTAGGGATGTAGTACATTAGTTCGGGGGACAGAATAGGCTCCACTAGACCTTTCAAGAGTTTACAGGAGTATTGGTGATCATTAGTCGCATAGAAATAGTCAAGTCCAACTGCGTTCACACTGCAGAAAAATGCTATTGTGAATTTTATTTATTGTATTTATTTTGAGTATCAACCATAATTACAAAAGGCATAAGAATGCATGTTGTTAAACGTGGCCATTTCATTACATGCAGTAAAATCATGAGATAATTTCATGCTTCCCTCTCTGGGTGGGACATCAGGAGAAAAAAGGCAACTATGTGAATCAATACAAGGTTGAAGATAGACTGAATCTCTCTATGAAGTAAACTTTACCTGTAGAGGAGTTAATAATAAAAAAAAAAAATAATAATAATAATAATAATAATAATAATAATAATAATAATAATAATAATAATAATATAGCCTTTTTAAAACACAAGTTTACAGAGTTCATAACAAAAGTTCCAGAACAACTAAAAATGAAAAGCCTTTAATTAAACAGTGCAACGAACTTATCAAGGGGTATCACTTTATTATGTACAGTGATTAAATAAATACATAAAAAACAAGCAGCAAGAGAAGAGAGTCCCGGCAGCACAAGAACTCAAAAACAGGAGACCACCAGGAACAAAAAGGGTAAAAGCAATTAAAGGAAGGACATAGAAACGGTACAGGATAAAAATAAAAGACAGCACACCAATAAGTAAAATAGAATAAAAGTAATGGAAACTATGGTCTAATAATAATAACAAAAATTAAGTTTATTATCATTGGTAGTTGAAATACCAATGATAGTGATGAGTTTAGAAAAATAAAAAATGTGAATTATTAAACATAATTAAAATAAAACAACCGATGTTAGTTATGATGAATTTAGACATAGGTTCGTTTATTGGTCGAAAATTCCCAGAAAATGCTTTTAAAACTGTGACATCGTGGAATAAACAGTGACGGATTGTGCGTTAAAAATCAAATGTTGTGATTTCAGACAGCGGCAGACAGACTGTCTGAGAGCTGCTTTTGTTCTTCCAGATGTGTTTGCGCACTGTTTCCACCCGGACACATTTAGGGACGGAAACCAAACAGCCACGTAGTGTGAAAGGCGAAGCCCGCGGAGAGGTGAGCATTTATTAACCTTTAAAAGCTTTACCAAAACTGTCAGTGTGTGAATTAAAGGCAGGTGTTTTAGCGCATTTAAGCGACAGAAAGTGACCAGTGTATTTACTGTAAACCTTTAAGAATTCACTCTTGTGCTCTGAGGCTCGCGCGTTAGCTCGTGTAGCTTTGACAGGTCCCGTCGTAAACAGAGCTAACGCTGAATAGCTGTCTAATTAGCATGACGAGCTGCCTGTAGCCATCAACCTTTGAGTCTCCTATGCATTTAGTCTGGTAAATTGTCGAAGTCTGCTCATCATAGGGAGTCAAAATGAGAACATTTGTCAAACTGTGATTAGTCACCTTATGTTTACGGAAGGGGCGACTTTGACAAGAAAGGGTTAAAGCGTGCTAAACAGAAGCTAACTTAGCAAAGCATCCCAGCTCCTGTCAAACAGCTTAGTTTGCAAATAACCTGGGGGTCGCCTGTTATCCTTCAGAGCTGAACTGACGGACAGCAGTCTGTGATTAAATACCACTGACTCTGGAAGTCCCCTGAATGCTTGTTATTGTGATTGAAGCACTTTGGATGCTTAATTTCAGCTTCTACCGTGGTAAAAAATAAGCACACATGGTAGTTATACACAGTATATAATACATGTAGAGTTGGAGTGCACGGCAATGTCTATGTTCTGAGTTTTTAACACATTACATGCAAATAGAAAAAGCAGCCGCTGCTCCACTCACAAGAACACGGATAATCTCCTTAATCTATTTGAAGTTGAAGAGTCACACTTTAAAAGGCTTACTCACATTAGCCCGTAGATGCACCGTGTTCGTGTCTGATCAACAGCTGACAGCAGATACAAAAGAGCATGGAGCTGTCACTTGCTGTCCTCTGTGCCCTGTGGTCGTTGAGGCATACAGTGCTGTTTAATCTATATTTAACGCTTCAAAATCCACTTATCTACAGCCCAGGTTGTTATCCCTTGACTTATGTTTAAATTACCACTCTGTGTGTTGCATAACATCATCACTGTCTCAAACAGATCACCCTTTCAGGAGTTGCACTTTCTACAATGAAGTTATTTGATTTATCCTAGTTTTATTGTTCTTCTTATAACCCCAGTGTCAGACGCTCAACTATTTGTCTCTTTTCCAGTGCTTTGGAAATTGGCATGATCCCAACTGGCCTACCTCCAGCAAAGATGTCTCTCTGAGGACTTTTTCCTGTTGTGACTGTTCAGTTTCATTTAATGGAAATGGATATCAATGAATCACAAGAGCCTCAAATGGAGGCTAATGCCTGTCAAGGAGATGTCATAAAATCCAAAGAGGCTGTAACTCCTCCTGATGAAACACTGTTGAAACAACAAAAGCTGGAGAACGCACAAAACACAAATGGAACTATTCCGAATGGTAAGCATAAATGCTGTCTCAGTACACTGATGGGGTTTGCTTATTTTGGGCATGTTTTAGAATGATTGTACCTTATGTGTGCCATGGAACAGAAGGTGGAGCCAAGAATTTGTCGAGTGTTTTACACGCTGTTATACACAGACCACAAAGGCTCTGATTTTTTTTTTTTTTTTTCGAAACAGTGTATTAATACTCTGGCCCACAGGGAAATAAACATCAAGCTTACAGGCCTTTAGGGGTCTCTGTATATTCTTATACTTCTTACAAAGGTCTGTGTCAGGTTTGCATATAATCATAAGATGTAGACTTGAGTTTTGTTCAGTATTTTCCCCCTCTCTTTAAATGTATCATCTCTGTCTGTTCACAGAAATAGTGTATACTATACACTTTCTCTGTGTGGTAGATACTGACTGTTGCCACTTCAGAAAATTGCAACCTCCTCTTTAGGTGCTATCAAAAAAAGTCATAGCCAGTAAATAATTATTTGCTTGGTTACTTTACAGGGCATTTGATAATGGCCATTAACATACTACAGTTAGCTCTTTTTAAATTGCGCTCCCTGATCTATAAAGTTATTTTCCCTGCAGGGATAAAACTGGTATCCCACTTATCATTACATTTGTCCTGGTATGCATGACCTGTTTTAGAGGTTACTAAAAGGCCTGAGGCTTTTTTCAGCTCCATGTTACATGGCTCTTTGAACTAATATGTTAAATAGCTGCAGTGAATTCCAATTAGTGCAGGCAGTGTGGACTACAGTAATTAGAGGCAGAATAGAGGGGTGAAAATGTGTAACTGAAAAAGTCCTGAGAATATGTTAAGCATATGAGAATATGATTCTGCGGCTAAGAACATTTATGTAGCAATCAAAGCAAAGATGAAAGAAACTACACAGGTCAAACTCCCACTGATCTCTCTGCTCATTAGAAGGGCTTAAATTAACCATTTGTAAATTTGAGTCAGTTTAGTTGAACATATTTTTAAGAGCTTTGTAAAGTGTTAGCGCATTTGAAAACCTTGGCAAGGCTCCTCCATAAAAAGAAAAAGTCAAAGTTGACATTTTGTAGGTCATAGATATGAAATATTGAATTAAATTATAAATTAAAAGACTATGGTTCTTTGCTAAACTAGATTCATGTTGGTCTGAATCGGTTAGAGTCAGTAAATAAACTTAAGGAACACAAACAAACCATCATACAACTCAACAAGATTGCAATTTGGTCATCACTTAAATAGTTTCCTGGACTCTGCTCTTCTCATGAAGCGAGTGATAAGCTCATGGACAATGCAGCACAGAAGAAAAGTTTGATGGAAGAAATGTCACATTCCTAATATTTGCAAAAAATTGTGTTTTAGTGAGAGATTTTAGACTAGTGTGATGCTACAATAGAAGAAAATGTTATTGCCTTTGGTTTAATTGCCTCACAGGATGAGTCCTGGTTTATTTTATCCTTGATAGGAGGAAGTGTAGTTGAAGGAATATCTTTTAGTTCCCACTCAATGCACTAATGTTTCCAGTAACCTTTGCCACAGAAGCTGCTGTAGTATAGCTTGAAAAAGTTGCCAAGCCAGCATGACAAGTGGAATAACTTGCGGTGCAGACCAGCTCTCAAGAAGTTATCATGACTAATTTCCACATTCCTCACTGCATCTCTTCCCCATTCCCCTTCAGGTCCCATCAGTTCAGATGTGATGCCAAACGGAGACGGACTGGCAGAGGGCATTGGTGCCGTGGGGGAAACTCATATAAACGGGTCCTTGTCTCCGATAGCCCCTCCTCAAAGCACCAGCTCCCCAGTCAACACCCAAACCCAAGAGCCCTCCCCAGGTGTGGCTTCTTATCCACCCATGATGCTAGAGAGGTCTGAGGGGGCTAGTGCTGAGGTCACGGTTCACTCCAGTGATTCATTGCAGTCGCTCAGACTCAGTATGCCTATGCAGGAGACTGAATTGTGTAAGCATAAACGTGTGTGGAGTGATTTTCCCCTCAATCCCCCCGTTATTAACCTTATTTTCCTGTGGGATGTTTTGCTGTTTTAAGTAGCTATCCTCATTTGTTAACTCCCTTGTTTTGTGAATTATCTGAGCAGAAGGTAGTTGTTGGAGGTTTTCCTTCTTTATTAATCATATACATACAATCGTTTGACTAGACTCTGGTGTGGCTGCCCCTTTCTGAACGTTTGGTGTAATGGTTGCGGTTTGAAACTAATCCCCCTGGCATGATTTGTTTTAGGTATTATTTCTTACCTCAGGCACACTTCTCTTTTAAATATCATATAATTTGGTATTTAGATGCTTTGCATAATCTTTATTCTTGATTTCCATCTTAAAATACTGGCTCTGGAGTTGCTACAGTCCTGACTTTGTGCAGGTTTTTTAATCTGCACAAACTTAACCAGATTGAAAATCAAGGTGTGTGGCATGGGGCACCTTTCAAATTTATTGTGCCACTGTGGGAAAGCAAGTTTCTGTCTCACAGATTAACACAATAAACACGAATGATAATCAATTGATCTGACCTGACCTAACTAACACGAGGTCACGTGGGCTCTTTTAAGAAGATGTGAAGTGTCTGATGAGAAAATGTTCCCCTTGTCCCCTTTAGCCAATCAGAAGCCATCATTGGAGATGGAGAATGAGGAGAAGATCCGCTTGGAGGCTCGCCGCCGTCTAGAGGAGCAGCTGAAACAGTACAGAGTGCAGAGACATAAGGAGAGGGTGAGTGGATGGAGAACATGCCCAGCTTCACCTTAGGAATAACCTAAATGTGGGATTTCTAGATCAGACTACTAGTTTTTTTAATTCTTGAAATTGTTTTTAAGAGTTGTGAGAATGGTCATATCATGTATTTTTGTTTTGATTTTTGTTTCTAGTCTCACCGCAGCACCCCTAAGAGCAGGCCATTCAGCACCCTGGATCCAGAGCTCATGCTGCATCCTGAGGCCCTGCCCAGGGCCAGCACCGTCGCCATGACCAAGGAATACTCCTTCCTGAGGACCAGCGTCCCCCGCGGTCCAAAACTGGGAAGTTTGGGAATTCCCCCTCAAAAAGAAAGGAAGTCCAGGTCACCCCGCCCAAGCAAGATCCACTCTCTGGCTGACTACAAGTCTCCTGAGAGTGAGGGTGGAAGTGGAGGAGGGGGTGGAGTAAGAACAGCAGAACACTCTATGAGCTCTCTCCAATCCACCATGAGCTCAGTCTCCACCCTGTCTGAGGTCAGTGTGGTGTCAGAGGGAAGCACTTGTGAGACAGAGTCACAGCAGGGAGCCCAGCTTCAGGTTGGGGACAACGTGTCAGAGATCGACGGGAGTGAGTCAGGAACAAGACCGGGGAATGACGGCAATGACAGTGACAGCTCGTCTTACAGCAGCGTGTCTACCAGAGGGACGTATGGTATGCTGTCTGCTGCAGTGGAAAGGCAAAGGGGGCCTTACACAGTGGAGGGGAGGGAGATCGCAGCTGATGCCATGGGGCAGTTCCCCTCCCTACAGGAGGTGCTGCAGGCAGCCAAAGAGGAGCAGCACCTGCTGGAGCTGGAGCAGGAGAGAGAAGGGACAGCGGAGCCTCGGAGCCGCAGGGACAGTTTCTCGAGCAGGTACGACCCCGGAAACAGACGCTAGACTCAGAAAATAGAAGAAGTGTCCACACAGAGTTCTTTAAACTGTCAATTGCTCTGTACATTTGTTTCAGTGTTTCTTTGGAGAGTTCGGTGATGGGCCATGATGAAATGCTGCAGGTGATGAAAGAGAAGATGAGACTTGAGGGTCAGCTGGAATCTTTGTCATCTGAAGCCAATCAGGTGAGGATGTTTGGTGATTACATCAATAAGTTTGTATAAAGCTGCGTCACAGGATTCTCAGCTCTACAATCTCTGGAGTAGTTAACCAAGGCACATATCTGCATATTAGAAATGAAAAACATTATCAATCAATCATAGTTTATTTTTGAGCGAGGTATGGTCTGCAGGTGGACTGCACTGTCTCCTAGCAACAGCAGCTGCCCATTGATGCCTGTCTGTAAATCATGCCTGGGACAAGTAAATCTGTGAACCCACCCACCTAATGGCCAATGCCAACACAAATGAAAGACAAGTGATATATGGTCTGTCCTGAATTGGGATTAAAGTTGTTTAAGAGGATATGTGTAACTCATGTTCCTATTTGCTACATTTTCTTAATTAACTCCACTAAAAATGTTCAGTGCAATATTCCATGTAAATATTTGTAAATAGTCATAGGTAATTTAATAACCCATAGCCATTGTTCAATTACACTTTTCTCTGTACAGTTCTTTGTGTTCATACCATTTATTTATCCATTTATATCCTTTTTACAAGTACATATTTAATTACTAAACTTCAAACTCTGTGATGTTACATTTCATGGAGCTGATGCAAAAAATTTAATTCCCAAATGCACTGCTGTGGGATTTGTGTAATGACTGTGAAAGGTAAATGTATTGAAATGGATTCATATAAAATGGATGTACCCTCTGCCATTTACCATCATTTAGGGACTTGCTTTTGGCTTACAATCACAAGCTGTAGGCCAGGGCTTAAGTGTGCAAGGACCATCTACAGTATCTTATAATGACAAAGATGATGCCAAAGTGTCCAGTCACTTAAAGAATAATGTAATTTTTATATCTGGTATATGTATTTTTCATTAGCTGAAGTACTCACATGCTGTTAAAGATGGATATAGTCACAGGGTTAAGACTGTGTAAGTACAGCTCAATATAATTGAGTTCAATTAAGTTTTACAGTTGATACAATTGGAGAATGAACTGATCCATGTTGAACCTTGACCATAAATGTCAGTCTTAATGCTCATAATAAATTCTACGTTGTGACTTGCAGCATCCAAAAGATTACATTTGGCCTAATGACCAGTGACTAATCTGGCTGTCCAGATGATTATGTTGGAAACACCAAGAATAACTGGGCTCAAGTGTTGACAAAGCTGTTCTGCCCTCTAGGCCTTGAAGGAGAAGACAGAGCTTCAGGCTCAGCTGGCTGCAGTGAACGCTCAGCTGCAGGCCAAGCAGGCGGAGGCCCAGGTCAGCCAGGAGAAACGGAGCGTCCTCAATGCGGAGGTTGGCACGCTGCGACAGAACTGCAGCCAGCTAGAGAAGGCCATGGTGGAGCTCCAGAGCAGCCTGGAGAGCAAAAATGCCAGTCTGGCCTCTGTAAGCAATGACCTGAAGGTGGCTGAAGATCAATACAACAGGCTGATGGGGAAGGTGGAGGAGATGCAAAACACTGTAACAACAAGAGACAACACAGGTGAGTGCTGAAGACCCAGATTATTGAGTATAACAATACTCACCATCTTTGATTGTGTTTTGAGTCAAAGAACCATCCAGGATTTTTTCAAACGTCCACACTCAGTGATATAAAGATGTTTTCTCCTTTGCAGTTCAGGAGCTGCGTCTTCAGATGGGAGGTCTTCAGAGTCAGCTCCAGCAGGTCCAGCTGGAGCGCAGCACCCTTCAGAGCCGGTTGAAGACATCTCAGGCTGAAATCGACTCACTGCAGCAGGTCAGACAGTGGTACCAGCAGCAGCTAGCGCTGGCCCAGGAGGCGAGAGTACGACTGCAAAGTGAGATGGCGAACATACAGGTAAGTATCATACTGATGGGACGCTTCCCATATGAACATGAGTCAAGGTGACACTGAATATTGTTTTTTTTCCTTTACCCAGACTGGACAGATGACTCAGATCGGTGTCCTCGAGCATTTGAAGCTGGAGAACGTGAGTCTGTCTCACCAGCTCACTGAGACGCAACACCGCTCCATCAAAGACAAAGAGCGAATCGCTGTTCAGCTGCAGAGCATCGAGGTATTTTGTCCAGGCTCTCTCTTGAAATGTGCCACAATACAAATATGATATGATTGTTACTTTTTGTCATTTGTTCCTTTTTAAATCTGTATCAAGAGTTCTGTGTTAAACTGTTTCACTGTCTGTCATTTAGGCCGACATGCTGAATCAGGAAGCTGCTTACAAGCAGATCCAGGACGCAAAGACCATGGTGGAAGATGATCTGCAGCACAAACTGGACGAGTTTGAGGAAGAGCGAGAAGGTTTAATAAAACTGGCAAACACTGCGAGCGCCCTAGAAAGAGAACTTGAGCAGGTAGCTCTGTTTACCACCTTTTTGTCTTCAGGCTGAAGTAATGATCAGTTGGAGTCTGCTCTAAACTCCCCGCATGATCTGTCCTCAGGTGAAACTGAACCTTTCCCAGAAGGACTTGCAACTTCAGTCACTTCAGAAAGAACATCTAGAGTTGATGCGCCAGCTGACCACCACTCAGGAGAACCTGCAGACCAAAGAGCAGTCCATCAACCAGCTGGAGGCCCGGTACCTGGAGCTTGAGGCCCAGCTTTCAGAGCTGCAGACGGAGGGCAGTGCAAAGGACGACAACATCCAGTTCCTGCAGAACGAGAAGATTGTGTTGGAGGTGGCTCTGCAGGCAGCCAGAGCCGATAAAAGCCAACTTGACGAGAGTGCTGAACGGCTTGGAGAGGACGTGCTGGTGGCTTCAGATGTTCTGGATCAGCTCAGACAGGAAGTCCAGGTCAAAGCCAATCAGGTATGAGGAAGGTGGGAGGTAAAAATGTTCAAACATTAAAAAAAAAAAAAAAATCAAACTTTATGTTTGACATTTCCTTAAGCTTTTACACAGCATGCTTTTCTTCACTGGACTACATCTTATTTATTGAGAAGTCCTTTGAGTATTGAGTCTTGCACATTTCTGGAAGTTGTCAACAATAGTCATATAACAATATCCAAGGAAATATTATCTTAAAATGCCGGCTTTATTCAAACCAACAAGTCAAAAACCAAAGACTTTGTTTTTACAGAACAACATGGCAGTAAATTATTCAGTTCAAGAAGTGAAAACCATCAATATCCCAATTATTCAAGTCATGTTTAGGGAATGTTTGACTTTATTAGATGAGACACTTGAAGAGAGACAGAAAATATGGAGAGCAGAGAGTGAGGGATTACAGTAATTGGTTATTTCCAGGAGTTGAACACAAGACTCCAGCTGTATTTGTTACTTTTTTTCAGGCGAATAATCAAATCAGCCAATGGAGTCAAGAGATATTTGAAAATTATTTCTAAAATAATTTGCATCACGTCATAAAAAGACTCTTTAGTTACATATGTAGTGTTGATACACTTTATTGGCCTTGCTGGGCAGCAAGTCTCTTGGCTATGAAGAAATGAAAGATCCAGAAAAGCTCTTAATTCTGTGTGCTATGCATTTCTCAGAAGATCGCCCTCATACCTTTATGGTTAAGTTCCCCTTCATGGTGAAACGGAGCAATATACAGCTTATAAAATCAAAAATGTGAAATGGTTCAGTTTGTATTAACATTCATAATAACTTCTTTTGTTTATCTTTCAGATTGAAACTCTCCAACAGGAAAACAGTTCCCTGAAAAAACAAGCTCAGAAACTGAAGGAACAATTCCAACAACAAAAGGTAAATCAGCTCCGACTCTGTAACCTGAGATAATGACCAGGCCTCTCTTTGTGGTCGTTGTTGTTAGAAAGCAGGGAGAGTGATGATTGTTTGAACATTACATAGAGACATTTTTCAGGAATCTGGCGACTGGCTCAGGCCGAAGTTGACGTGGGAGGATGTATTGTGGAACCAGATGGTTGTTCCCTCAGAGGAGGGCTTGTTGCCATGCCTTGGTGGATTTAGCACTGATGGATGCGGCTCATTTGACATTTACAGGCTGTCATAAAGAGGGTGGAGTTAGTTGACAGAATGACAGTCTCTGAATTGTTTTCAATTTCTTTCAAGACTAAGGTTTTTTGTAGCCCTTTCAGATTCACATAGTAACATTCATCAAGTGAAGCCCAGACTGCTCTGAGCAAGTAACGCAAGTGTCCGTCTGACAGTGAATAGGAACATCACTGAAAAACTTGTTAAAAGTGCTCAGTGTACAAGGTGTTCACTGATGGTTTTGAGCTGCAGAACGTGTTAGACTGATAGTTGTTGACAGCAATGTGCTGATGCTCTTTTCCTTCTTTTTGTTGTCCTCATCTTACACAGCAGCACATAGTTCGCTTAAACAGATGCAACTGCATAAAAGCTTTAAAAAGAAATTAGACTAAGGTAGGAAATTCAAAGTTTGGCATTCACAAAAATAATTACCCTGTTGAAAACAAGCTCAAGGCCTCTGGGAAAAAAAACAGCAGCATTTTTTGACTCCAATGTATAGATGTTATTTTTTCCCAATGAAGTTGAAACAAATCTTACTCATGCCTTGAGATCACAGTAGGAGATAGAGATACTCTCTCCCTCGCTTTCAGCATGAGGCAAAAGATATTTTCTCACTGTCTAAGACAGAACTGAAAGGGCAAAACTACTTACTCTGCTTAGTGAGGACAATTGACATGTAATCACTTTGACAAACATTTATTGACTCTGCAGGTGATGGTGGAAGCCTACCGCCGGGACGCTAGCTCCAAAGACCAGTTAATCAGTGAGCTGAAGTCCACCAAAAAGCGTCTGCTGGCAGAGATGAAGGACCTGAAGCAGGAACTGCTCGGCACACAGGGGGAGAAGCAGAAAGCAGAGCTGGAACAGGCCCGGCTGCAGAAAGAGGTGGTGAGAGTGCAGGAGCAGATGAACAACATGGAAACTCACCTGCAAGAAATTCAGAGAGAGAGGGATCAGCTTGAAACCCAGATCCAGGTAGATGCAGATTTTATGTGGCTCAATGTTTGTGATTCATGTCAACACGTACTAAAAAGGTTCCCCTGATTCAGTCTCTGCAGTTCGATCAGAGCCAGCTAGCAGCAGTGACCGAGGAGAATGAAGGCCTGAGGAAGCAGGTGGAGCAAATGGAGGGGGAGGCCAAAAAGTGAGTCATAGAAATCAGGGAAACTAAAATGATTCCCACATTAACGACTTGATTTTTCATTGCATCTGTCCTGTAAAGACAGCACAGTAACCTATTTGTGTATATCTGTACCATGAAATGGTGTTAAAGATGTTTTGTCTGCATCTAGATTTGATCTGTATGTATGATGCGCTCTCACAACAACATTTTCATGTCTAATCAAACAGGGCGATCTCAGAGCAGAAGGTGCGCATGAAGCGGCTGGGGACGGATCTAACAAGCGCTCAGAAAGAGATGAAGGCCAAACACAAGGCCTATGAAAATGCTGTGGGCATCCTGAGCAGGAGACTCCAGGAGGCTCTGACTGACAAAGAGACAGCAGAGGCGGAGCTGGTGAAGCTCAAGGCCCAGGTGTCTGATGGGGGAAACAGCCAGATCTTACAGGTACAGAAGAGAACCTTATCAAATATTAAAAAATGCAGAAATTTCTCATGATGTTTGGCATGAGGATGAGTATTGGTTAAAAATTGTCAGAAGAAAAGGCTCTTGTACACTTAAAAATATGTACTGTCTAAATTATACTCTTAATTTAAGACATAAAGTGTCAAGACAAAGGGTAAATAAGCATCCTGGTTGCAAGTTAAGAAGCACTTGTGTGCATTTTGCTCCTTTTAAATGTAGTGAGTCAGATTGAGAATCACTGTTATGGTGTGAAACCTTGTGCTTTTCATCCCTTTGATCACAGAACCAGGAAAAGAAGTTTGAGTAGCCTTCATTTTTGCCCACTCTTGACTCATATTTCATGAAATTGAAGCTTTTTGTCGTTAAATTGTGAATAACTTGGAGAGTTTTGCACCAGTGCGGTATCAGAGTCAGAATATTGAAAACTCTTGGTTTTATTTCTTGCAGGAGAAGATTAAGGTCTTGCAGACAGAGCTGCAGGTTGTGACCAAAAGTAAGATGATGCTTGAGAAGGAGCTGCAGGAGGTGATAACCCTCACGTCCACAGAGCTGGAAGAGTATCAGGAGAAGGTTTTAGAGCTCGAGGATGAGGTAAAGGTTTTATCTTGCCTGCTTCCCTAAGGTGTAGTTGAAAGAACCTTGCTCATTAAGGGAATAGACCATTTGTGTGAGCGCCTTGGAAGTACTTCTTTAATCTCTCCTTTCTTGTATGCTATTGTGTGATTATAACATTAATTGTCCTCACAGCTTCAGGAGTCCCGGTGTTTCAAGAAACGGATCCGAAAGTTAGAGGACGCCAACAAGAAGCTGGCTCTCGAGCTGGAACATGAAAAGGGCAAATTGGCAGGATTGGCTCAGTCCCATAATACACTACGGGAACACTCCAACATTTTAGAAACAGCTTTGGCGAAGAGAGAAGCAGATCTCGTCCAGCTCAACTTACAGGTGGGAGAGGAGTTTGTATCTAGAAACGATGATCAAAGTGTCATTAAAAAAAGCTCCCAGTATTAGCGTATCAATCACTGTGATTAACTCATCAACAGAAGTGATTAAAGTTTATAATTAGCTCACAATTTGTTTTTCAAAGTTAAATTACTGAATGCCTTCTTGCTGCCACTGGAGTAGAGGATAATGAGATGAATGTGTTTCTGAACAGCACATTTTGCTTTTAATAATTTCCGAACGGTTGACAATTCAACAGTAATATGCATTTGGACCACACGTGTGTCACAGTGTAATAGAGATTATAATAATTAATCTAAAAGTCAAGATCAAGATTGACGTACATTCAATTACATTAAATCAAGCAATCTAAGAAATGCTTTGACTGTTGAAGATACCTTCAGAACCGTTCCCAAAATGAAAATATGGCTAAAATCTCTGAGCTCTATGAGATGGTTTCACTAAAATCTTGATTCATCAAGAGTACAAATATGAACAGCTTTACAGGCTGTTTCAAACACAAATTGAAAGGCTTGGTTGAGAAATTATTCCCTATTTTTAACATTCTATTAAATTCATCTGTTTTCCAGGTTCAAGCTGTGCTGAAGCGTAAAGAGGAGGAGGACCAGCAGATGAAGCAGGTGGTACAAACACTGCAGCTCGCACTGGAAAAAGAGAAAACCAAAGTGAAGGATCTGAAAGAACAGGTACAGCCTTTCTTCTGTATATCTGTGTCGTGTGCTCTCATCGTTTCTAATTTGCCTTTCAAATGACTCCAGCGTCTGTATTCAAATATAAATTTGTGTTGTCAGTCAGTTTGGTTTGCACAGAACAAGCATCTTTAAAATACAAGAGTTAGACTTCATCATGAATCTGCGGTGTATTAAACTTCTTCAGGGCTTCTGCTGTGCTGGGGTCTCTGAGGTTGTAATCATACATTGTGTCCTCTAGGTGGCAGCAGCAAAGGCTGAAGCAGCCCACAACAGACGTCACTATAGGGCAGCCATGCTGGAGCTGTCAGAGATCAAGAAAGACCTGCAGGCCAAAGAAGACCTGGTCAAAGCTCTGCACAATGAATCCCAGAAACTACAGTAAGTGCTTTGAAGCAACTAAAGAATACTCTGACTGTGTTTGTTCAGTCTTGTGACGATTCTGATGTCATACTCTGTAGGGCTCAGGATGAGCAGCACGCAAAGGAAGTTTCCAGGTTCCAGGAGGAGCTAGCTGAGGCCAACTCACAGCTTCAGATCCTCCAGAAACAACTGGATGAGGAGCTGGCAAAGCAGCCGCTCACCAACCAGGAGGTAAAGAGTTATTCTGAAATATCTACCATGGTGTGAATTTGTCAGGTATATCTTGACAAATGTACGCCGTGGTCATGCTCTTCAGATCAAGCAGGTCGTTTGATTCAAATCATTTCAAATGATTCGCTTCTGTTATTTTGAAGCACAAAATTTTGAAGCTGCACTTTTTTGGTGTTCAATGGTTTTTATGGAGAAGTTGCAGGGTTTTGGTCCTCTTAAATCGATTATTAGGATTTGGCATATTCAGTTGATGTCCAACACTGATTGCTCATTTAGGTGGAGGACCTAAAGTGGGAGGTGGAGCAGAAACAGAGGGAAATCGAGGCTCAGAAGCAGCAGTTGGAGATGATGGAGCAGTGTCAGCACAGGGAGCTGGACAACCTACACAGAGCTCTGCAGGCAAGTATTCAAAAGATTATAAATGTGGAAATAAATTCAAAAAATAATGTGTCATAAAACTTTTTGTTAAAATGTGATCTAATTTAGCCAATTTTACTCATTTGCATATCACTCTGCTGGAAGGAAACAGTCAATAAAAGACTTGAAACTTAAGTTAGCTTGAGAGTTTCTATCTCACTACCACTCCCCTCCACTTTTTACGAGACGTTTTAGGCCAACCAGGGTTGTTGTCTCTCTCAGAATATAAAGGTGGAGCTGGAGTCAGTGCAGGAGGAGCTGAGCAGCACCAGAAAAGACAAGTTCATGCTGCAGGCAAAAGTGGGTGAGCTGAGGAACAGCATGAAGACGGTCCTGCTGCAGAACCAGCAAGTTAAACAGGACCTGAAACACAGCCGTTTAAGAAGGGTAAGGATATTTTTTTCCTGTGACATCTGGAGCTCAGGTTTTTTTCACTGACTTTTGTTAACTTATTCTTTTTAGCAGAGGTACTTTTTAACTGTCTTCATTTGAAAATGTGTATTAATCATTACAGCTTAAATATCTGATGAGCCAGTGATGACCTACAATTTCAGACTTCTCATCCACTCTACTGAAAAAAAAGGATACATTCAAAATTTGCTTGTATAGTTTCTTGTTTAAGGATATTGTTCTTTAAAAAAAACTCAACAAAAAGTAATTTAACCCTATTGGCAGATTTTTTCAACCCTGTACAAGGATATAAGACTTTTTTCTAGACCTCTCATGCAAATTTGTCTCATAGAAAGTCTAATAATACATTTTAATGAACAATAAGACAAAAACGATTGGTTAATTTCACTTTTAAGTCCTGTTTTACACAACTGGGTTAGAACTACTAATTTCTGTGACTTGTGCTTACAAAGCTGAACCTTTTCTTTAGAAAGATTTAAGAGGCAAACCTTTAAAGCAAAGTGCAAAGAAAGAAGCAAGAACAGAGAAGAGCCTGTTGGTGAAATTGATCTCTGCTTTGATGCTTTTTTTAATTCTTTATGCAGCAGCGTATGGAGCTTAAAACTGAGGGGAACCCATCTAACCCAGTCACACCAGTTAAAATCCCAGACTGCCCAGTGCCTGCCTCTCTGTTGGATGAGCTGCTTAAACCGTCAACATCTGTCAACAAAGAGCCCCTAAACAACCTGCACAACTGTCTGCGGCAGCTCAAGTAAGTCTTTGCTCCAACAATGTTGTTTAGGTAACATTATCAGCATGTCAGCATGAAGCTGGTTATTGTGTTGTGTTGTGCAGCGATCTAAATGCCACCTTATGTGTAATGTTTCTTTTTTCTCTCTCAGGGAGGAGATGGACAGCCTCCAAAGGCAGATGGAGGAACACACAGTAACAGTACATGAGTCAATGAGCTCATGGACAAACACAGAGGAGGAGCTAGCTCAACTGGAGATGGAAAACAACACCTCCAAATCATCAACGCCGCTAAACAACATGATGGTGGAAAACAACAATGAAGCAGACCAACAGCAATCATAACTTTTAAAGAACACTTCTCAGGCCATTGGAGGGAGAGTGGAGTTTTATCCACAACGGCACTTTTACGCCCCTTATTCCCTTTCTCTTTTCTTAACAATTGCTGCCAACATTTGGCATCCTCCCATCAGCACAGAGGTGCTTTTGCAGAATAATACTTTATATACCATAGCTTTATTCTTTCTTCTTTGTTCCATGGTTGTTTTATACTTTTGTTATGCATTTTCACATTTATTTATTTAGATTTAAGGGATTAAAACTGAACTGACGGCTTCTCTAAAAGAATATCCCCTTCTTCAGTTTTGTCATCACACATAGAAACAGTTTTTCAGTTTATCTTTTGGACCACTTTTCCCTGTTGAGTTGACAATTTTTCATACTTAAGTGTATTAAATCATCACCAACCTCCCAGTATGAAGTCAGCGGCTTTGATTATGCTAATTTTAGATGACTGAGATTATTTCGAGTAGTGTTTTTGGTGACAGAAACACCCAAGTCTTCATGGAATGGCTATAAACTGTTCTTCCATTTTGTTGTGCCTGTGTTTGGGTGAGGCTCATCTATGGTTTGACTGACGTGGTTACACATCTGCATGTTTTCTCAGCAGTCAGGATGAGCCCTCGCCCCTCTTCATGAAGTTCAAAGTCATGCGCAGTTATTTGTATAGCCTCTTGTTAAAATGCAGTGTTTCTTATACTTTTTGAAACCATATCACAGTGAGTTCTTTAACTCTGAAAACATTACTCTCAGTTAAGTTTGGAGATGTCCTTTCCAGCATGGACTGCAGTGATTTGAAGCAAAAAAAAGCCTTAAGTAAACTGTTTAGGTCTATGTTGGTTTGAATGAATATATTTCTGCTTGAGTAGAGTGCAAGATGTTCTGTGTTAGATTGTGTATGTGTGTAAATCCTTACTGAAGAGTGGTGTGTTGTAAAATAAGTTGCTCACATCAACTGACATTGCACACTTGATGATAAAAACTTAACTGACAAGAGAAGGATGTGAGATGGAGCAAAAAATATAACTTACCCTGACGGCAGGTGCAATCAGATGTGCTCATTTTCTGTTACATTCGGTACATACTGTATTTGCAAAAAAAAAAAAAAGACTCCCCCTGAATCGGATGTTATACTTGTTTTATGGCATGGTTAGGGGATAAGTGAATTGTTTTCAGAGTTTAATATATGAATTTACCTTTTTTTGTATAATTGTAAATTAATCATTATTGTTAAATAGTGTAACAAAGATGAAATACAAGATATCAAATGCAAACCGTTAATCAAAGCAGATAGTAATACTGGTACAGCTGCAGTGTGAAGGGTAATTGGATGCTACATTGATTTTCTGCATCCAGCTGTCCTCCTCTTGCTGTTTGGGTGCTCAGTCTCATATTGAAAACTTTTTTAACACCACTGTATGCTTTATTAATTTCCAAAGGGACAAAGCATATTTTGAGGAGAATGCTCATTGAGGAAAATAACAATAAATATATCGATATACTGTGTTCTGATAGAAGTATTTTGACTGTATCTTCCAAACTACCTTCCTCTGTAACGTTGGGTAGTATGTAATAACACTGCTCTTGCTAGAGCACCTGCGCTCTATGCACCTTGCTGTATCTGCTTCTTTACAACTGGAATTGATTCATTCCTATGTTATAACATTTGTTTTGGGAGATGTGATTGTATTTATCATAAATTTGCACTATTCATCTGTCATAATAGTTTGTTCTCATTAAGTGTCTGCATATAAAAAAAAACATTTTGAAACTTTTACTTCATCACATGTGGCAGGACACTGCAAAGACATACAAGACTTTTCATTTACATTGGTGCCAAGACTGAATTAATACCTTTATTGTACCACACCTTTGAGGGTTACTTAAGAGTTACCTATTGTAGTTCATCCAAAGGTATTTGATAATTAATTTCCATACTTAACTACCAAGACTTTCACTAAAAGCAGGGACGAAAGCGAGTGCTTATATTTACTTAACCTTCTGATACCAGAGCTTTTGTCTGGTGTGTGTTTTTCATTTCTCCTTGCTACTAAGGATAAGTAAGACCTCATAAGTGTGATAATAAAACTTCATCTTTGTATGGAAGGCTATGATTTTAGTACTTTTAGCTGCTACTACTTTTTAAGTACAAGTGTTATTGTACAAAACCACACTGGTTTTTTTTTCACCAAAATGGGTCTCATGTTGTATTACCACCACAAGATGAATTGGGCAGTGTCTCTAAATGTGGGTAATAGGTCATAGTATTACAAAATAAAGTATCATGAGTCTGGGAGGCAGAAATGTAAGGTTTGCATATGTGTATGCAGGTTAAGCTACTGTACTGGGGTAGCTCTCTAAAGTAGAGGAGGAAAACACACTGCACACCCTGAAATCAGACCTAGTACTTAAAACTAATCCAACAAAGAGATTTTTGTGTGACTTGTTTTAGAAACCTCCTAAAGTGCAGTCTAAAAGCAAAGATGTAACAAAAATATTTAGAAACCTAAGCCTACATATGTGTTGTATTGAAAAAAAAAAAAAACTTTTACATCAATACTCTTCTGTTGTCTTACAAACAATTAGGATTTGGAGATATTACCTGAGTTTATTTGGATGCAATATCTCACTTAATTTAAAAAAAAAAAAACTCACTTGACACCTCCTGCTTTAAAATGGTATACTTACAGTAAATTTTAAAGAAAAGAAAAGACGTTTTTTTTCTTTCCTAGAGTGCTTCTTTTTTATTTTTTTTTAACTAAGGTAACTGAACTTTTTGTTTGTTGGTTTCCATCTTCACACCTTGTCCCCAGTGTGGGCTCAGGTGTCATTTTTCTTCAGGCACAGCGTGGACGCACGCGGGTCTTCGAAGTCTGTATTTTGAAACCGTCGCGGTGAGAAGACGCTTAGCAACTGTAGCCGGGAGAGAGGAGGAGGAGGAGGTGAGTCTGACTCCGTTACATGAGAATAACCACACCTTCAACGCCATAAGTCTAAGCTGTGACATGTTTAGAGTTGCGGGCACATTATTCGGTCTTTAACTGTGATATTACCTCACGTGTTGGTGTCTGTTTCTGCTAACACCGGTGCAGCTCCCTGCTCTGCTCAGCGGCTAATGTCTGTTAGCATGCTGTCACTCTCAGGCTCCTGTGGAGGAAGATGGAGTTCCCCTCTTATGAATTGACTGATATAGAAATCGATACGATACTGAAGTGGGTTTTAACTGGCTGTTGTTTCAGTGTCATAAGTTTCATGGTGTCTTCCTGTGGGCTTGCCTGATACATGCCTGACCGAGCTGGTCTGCACAAATGGGACTGAACCATGATTTTTTTTTTCTTTTTTAATTGACAGAGTCTATATGTCAACGGTCAATTCCAAAATCTTCATTTCGGTTCCAAATTGGTTTTTGCTGATGTTCAAATTAGGCACGAGTTTGCCTGGACATCGTTTCCTTGAATTAGTCACGTCTTATATAGATCATGATGCTGCGTTCAAGACTTCAGGACAGTTTGATACAGTTGTACCCAAAAGTTTACACTCCCCCCAGCAGAATTTCTGATTTTTTGGCCTGTTCTCAGAAAATATGAATGATAACACAAATCTTTTCTATCACTCATGGTTAGAGGTTAGGTGGAGACATTTATTGGGAAAAAAAAATAGTTTAAGCTTTTTAAATCATGATGACAACAGAAACATCAAAAATGATCCTGATAAGAAGTTTACACAACTCTGGTGGTTTTGGCCTCATAAATGCACAAATGTGTTTGAATGTCTACTAAAGGTAACCATCCTCACCTGTGATCTATTTACTTGTAATCAGTGTGTGTGCATAAAAAATGAACAGGGTCATTTTTGAAGTTTCTGTTGTCATTATGATTTAAAAAGAGTAAACACAGTTGTTTGTTAATAAATGTCTCAAACCATGTGTGACAGACAGTTTTTTGTGTTATCATTCATATTTTCTGAGAAAAAGCCCAAAAATCAGAAAATTTTGCTGGAGGGGGTGTAAACTTAGGCACAACTGTACTTAAGGTATTCTGAAAGAACAGTATTTTGCTGCTTTCTGTACCCCCCACCCCCACCCTCTCCACTCAAGATGCTTACATGGTAGAGCGAAATAACAATGCGTTCAAAAAATCTAGGATTTCCTTCAATTATTTCTTTTGTATTTGAAACTGCTTATGTTCAAAGCAAGTCCAGTTTTACTATAACTATCGAAAAATGTAAGCCGACTGTACACATCATTACCCTTTCCTGATGGACTCGCAGGTACAAGTCAGTAGGGATAGGTACCTGTCACATTTGAAACTATATGGTACCACTGCCAGATACCTAGGAATCAGTATATGTATTCAAGGGTCCCATTTTTTTGGTGTGTTTATATGCTAATAAATGTGTATATGTTTGATAATATAGTCTCAAAGTAATTAATGATATAATTCAATATTGAAATATTTATTTCTCAATATAATATATATATATATATATATATATATATATATATATATAAATATATATATATATATATATATATATATATATATATATATATATATATATATATATATATATTTCTTTAGTGCCCCCCGACAAATGAACACTGCAATTTTTGCACAGTTAATTATTTTATTCTGTCTATTTGTTAAAAAGGCTAGTTGATTGTGTTCTTCTTTTATTCTCTTTTTTATTGTATATTTGTATATATTTATATTTATTGTTCTCATTTCTATGATTGGGCTTGCTCCGGGACCAGGGTAACCTAATTTCGTCCCACCCATGTTTTACATGGGTTGAATGACAATAAAAGTCCTTGAATCCTTGAATATAAACTTAACCAATTATGACAAAACCCACATTCAGCTGTTTGTACCGTAACATCAATGTTGTTTCACAAATTTCTTCAATACCTTAACAACACTTGAGGACCCTTGACTAAAATGAACTACAACTTCATGAATTAAATACAATTATGCAGTGTTTTTTCTTAATAAAGCACAAATCAAAAACAAGCTGTATGTCTCTTACTCCATGCCTATGTCTGGCATGGAAAATCACCTTCTCTTCCACTCCATCACAGTCAAAATTATGCACTAAGTTATCAAAACATGGTACCGTTGGATCTTGCATGAATCCATACACCGTACCACTAACAGAATTTGGTCTTTACCTCCAAAAGTACTGAATTTGGTATCCATCCCTACATGCCAGTGTACCCAATTTTACAGGAGAAACAATAACAAGCATTAATCAACTGTTGCCAGTGGATGGGGAACATGAACATTAGTCTTTTATCGCCTTATGCTCACACGCCAGTTTATGATTTATTTTAGTTATTTTTCAACTGTTGCTAATTTGTACAGAAAAATGTGAAAAATCAATCGATATTCCTGTCACTGAGGGCATTACACCTTTCAGTTTTCCCACACTCCATGAATGCAACGTGAGCCCTGCCTTGAAACTGCGCATGCGCACAACATGTTGTAAACAATGAGACTCTTCCAGACCGTCTCCAGCTTTGTGTCTATCCAACAGTTTATCAGTGCAAAACTAACTACGTTTCCTCGTCCCTCAGCGTGTATTAAATAAACATGTTCTTTGGTAAGTACAGGGAAACATTTCTTACAAGATGTCATCGCGTACTCTCTAATTTTGTCGGCATCATCACCACGAAGACGTATCAAATTTGTTACAGCCTGAAAAACCCACCTCGAATGACATACTTGGGCGTGACAGCGTGCGAATGAACCGACCAGTTTGTTGTTTTTGAATCCAGTTCTCAATTATTTATATATAATGATGTCCCAACCGCACTCTGGGTGTTTTCTCCCTCAGTCTGGATTTGATGTGAGCGGTTTCCCTCATGCTAGCTTTGTCAGACTCTCTCCCGGCAGCGAAAGCTGACTCCTGGGTTAGCATGCTAACTAGCAGATGCTAGTGTCAAATAAATGTGTTTGGTTGTGTTTTCAGAAATGAGATCAGCGAAATGGGAAACCTGTGTGGACCTGAAGTAGCCCCTGCATTGATGATGCATCTACTTTTGTTGAACCTGCCTCTGTGACAGAGGTTGCAGCTGTTCAGCACACACACGAGCTTTGAACAAATTTGTTTGGCTTAACTGGAAATGATTGATGCAGAGTAAAAAAGAAAGAGTTAGTGTTATTACTAGTCTGTATTGATATTTTGAAATTTATGAAGATTTGCTGTTCTGTAACGAGGGTTGATCATCCTTCATGTTAATGCCCCCATGCGTGCCTTTAATCATCTGTGTAGATCATTATCAGTGAGGGAACTGATCCAAGGTGACTCAACACACAGTTCTTGATCTAATGTGTATATTACAGATAACATCATGATGCAGCAAGCTTTGAGGTAAGGTATACAAAATGTCAGCCAAGTGTCATTAGTGTCACTGAAAGGAGTAAGGAAGTGTTGATGCAGGGAGTCTGCTGGGAAGTTGAGACTGTTCAAAATGTGATTTGATTTAAAATTCATAAGTGTCAGCGATAACATTGTTGTATTACAGGAGTGAGGAATATTGTTTATGACCAGTTCAGTGTAAAACAGGCCAGATAATGATGAGTTTTGACTTACAAAGGCAAATATTCTGATGTATCCCAATTTTCTTTTTGATGTTTGGTTGTTATTTGAAGGAAATTGCAGTTGTACTGTATGAAAATGAAGAAGAGTTTCAAGAGCAAACACCCTCATGTTGTCTTTTCTGAAAAAAATTTGTTGGGGTTAGGGGTTGAAGAAGTGCACCTGTCTGTTGGATTACCATCTCAGAAGATCTGTTTTTTTATTGTTCAAAGTAAAGAAAGGTTACTTAAATGTGATACTAAGGATCAATTTTGTCATTATTGTCTGAACAGCTGATGTGTGTGTTGTGGTGTGTTGCAGGGAGCTGAAGCATGGAGGCAGTTCTGAGCAGGCTGCGGGGGCTAAGTCCAGATGAACTGCGTGAGGAGTTTGCCCGAGCAGATGTCAAGTGCGGCCCTATCACAGCGACGACCCGAGCAACCTTTGAGAGGAAATTAGCCCGAGTCCTAGCCGGGCCAGAAAGCAGTGCCACTGAAACGGAGAACCACTCTTCCACAGACGCCTCTGGCGGTGCTCCCTGCGTTGCCGAACAAGCCAGAGCCACGTCATGTGCCGCAGTAGTTGCAACCACCTCTGCTGCAAAAGGCAGCAAGCCCACTGAGACTGCAAGTGAGGAGTTAGACTTTGGTTACGGTGTGGGTCTCAACCCTCCAGAGGAGGAGGAAATCTCTGTTAAAGCCTCAGACTGCTCTGCTGAAGGTAGTAACTTTCAGTCCAAATCAGAAACTCCTTCAAAACCGGCACAAGTGTCTCCAACTTTTTATTATGGAGTTTGTCCGCCGTGGGAAGATGTTCTGGCCAGAAACGGTATGACACTTTTCATTGTAAACCATAAATATGTTTTATAAATTACATATAGCTCAGTAAAGCTTGCTGGGTGGTTTTAAATCCAGGCGGGAGTTGAATAAGTTAATTAGAATATGTGAGAAATCAAGTAAGTTTTAATATAAGTCTTGTGAAGAAATGATTTCTGCTGAAAGAAGTCCCTAAACTGCTGCTGTGATACATTTTAACTTCCAAGAAAAATAAAGCCTTTCTTTCATCATGTGTAAATGAACATTGTATAGTTGTGTAGTTATTGCCTTAAGAAAGCAGAGTCTGTACCAGAAAACCATCAGTTAATGGTGGAAAAATGAATATTTTGGTACAGTGCAGAGTAGAACTTAGTAAGGTTCAAGCAGCTTTCAATTTCAGTCAGCTTCAGATGACAAAACTAAGTGTTCTCTCTTGTTAGATATATTTTTGTCTGAGTTTGGGTTGGTCTGAGTAAATTAGAAAAAAAAAGACAACGTGTGTGTGTTGCCAGTCATCCTCATGTTTGTAAAGAGGATGAAAATGTTCCATGTTATTCCTTTGCAACTCAGAAGCAGTTGAGCAGCCTCTCTGATATGGAGTATTGATCTAAATATAATCTTGAGCTACCTCAAGAATCAATGCTGGTAATATCAATCAGACAGAGCAGGCTTTTATGTTAACTGTGAAAGCTTTCATTTCTTTGTTGACTCTCGTTGGGACAGAACTTCACAGACTGACTGGATAAAAAAGTATAAATCATAAAACTTTTTTGTGAAGAAGAACAAAATCTGAACCTATGATTTTTTTTGTCTGCAGAAAGAGCACATGTGTACACGGATAAGAAAGATGCACTTCAAGCGGTGAAGATGATAAAGGGAGCCCGCTTCAAACCTTTCCCTAACCGAGAGGATGCTGAGAAGTTTGCAAAGGGGATCTGTGACTATTTCCCCTCTCCCAACAAATCTGCACCCTGCGTGTCCCCGGTCAAACCTGGCCTGGTCATTTGTAAAGGTAAGAAAGAGGACTGAGCTATTTCAATAAGAAGGCACACATGGATTTTATTCATCATAAAATGATCCGTTTATGTTGGGGTTTTTTTATTCATAGCATACTGATCTCACAGTCATGTAGAGGAACAGGGCTTTTTTATTTAACCTTTATTGCATCGGGTAAAAGCTTATTAGGATTTAAAACCTCTTTTGCAAAAGTGACTCAGCCAAGAGGCAGCAGAATTTTACAATAGACGACACAAAACAACTCAAACATTCATACAATAAAAGAAATAGAAATTAGGAATATCAGCTGGATTAAAAAGGTGTACCATCTAAATGAAAACAGTGACAAAGCCCAGTGTTTTTAATTTCCTTGGCTGTAAGAATTTCAACAAAGCCGTCAAGCTGGATCAGGTTTGACAACTTTGATGTAGCTCACAGGGAGCTTCATGCAGAGGGAGCAGCGTAACGAAATGCCCTTTTCCCCAGTTCTGTGAGGACACAAGGGATATTTAAAAAAAAAAAAAGTCACCGGATCTTAGACTATAATGTCCATGGTTCCTGACAAGACAAATTCCAAGATAGGATGGGACCAAAGCAAGTCGAGCCTTGTAATAGAAGTCAACCAACACTTTCAAACACAAGCACAAAAGAGAGTTCTTTCCAGAGCGCTGATGGCCTAGCGGTTTGGGTGCTCCATGAGGTTTGCCCCTGCGCAGGCAGCCTGGATTGGGGTCCAGCCTGTGGCCACTTTCCCGCATGTCACTCCCCACTCTCGTCCCTTTTTCTACACTATCCACTGTCCTCCTCTGTCACTTTAAAGGCATGAAAAGCCTAAAAAAATAGCTTAAAAAAAGTGAGTTTCCTGTGAATGTATTTCTTTCTGTCACCAAATGACATATATCAAGACTATGACAACATGAATTAGAATTATGAAGGTGTTTATTATTGAAGTACCCTCGATGAGCTCATATCGGTGTGAGAAAATAAGAAAAATGTATCAGGTGTCCTGTTGTCTGTGGATTAAGCAGATAAATTAACTCAAGCACAGGTCACTCCAGCTCCGAATAACCTTTGACCTGTCCCCCTTCACAGACAACATGGAGGTTGATACCATCAACCGGGAAAGAGCCAACAGTTTCAAGAGCCCACGCACCCAGGACCTGACTGCCAAACTGAGGAAAGCTGTGGAGAAGGGAGACGAGGTGGCCTTCGGTGAGCTGGTGTGGAGCAACCCACGATATCTCATCGGCTCAGGGGATAATCCCACTATAGTGCAGGTGAGGACAGAGTGATAATCACTGTTACCCAGTTTCCCAAACACAGCATAAATAAACCTGGAGTCAGATCAGGAGGTCATGTTTGAGCCTGTTGTACTTTCAGTGTTGTGGATTCTCAAACTCTGTGGAGAGGTTTTGCTATTAATAGCCATGCATTACCTTACTTGGAACATTTTCATTTGTTGATACATAAACATCTTTTCTTCAACTGCTCAACCAGCTCCTTTCAAACTCAGAGCTGCTTATATTCAGAGAAAGATGAAAGTGTGCATCAGCTCTGAAGAAACTTTTTGATTTGAACAATTGGTTCAGTTTTAGGAAGTCAGCATATAAAACATGCAAATTGGCAGCTTTTGCTATACTTTGGTTTGTGTTTTCAGCCATTTTTAACATGTTTTAAAAGTTTTGGCTTAAGTAGATGAAGTTATGGTCGAACAGTGTTTTTGGACTCCAATGAGGATTTTTGACAGAGGGTTGTATTGTAATGTGTGCTGTTTCCTCTGATTAGGAGGGCTGCAGGTACAACGTCATGCATGTGGCAGCGAAGGAGAACCAGGCAGGGATCGCTCAGCTGCTGCTGGACATCTTAGAAAACCCAGAATTCATGCGCCTCATGTACCCAGATGACCAGGAACTCATGCTGCAGAAACGTATCCACTACATTGTAGATCTTTACCTCAACACCCCAGATAAGGCTGT